>VDFB02364407.1:210323-409912 GCA_007258455.2 Sequoia sempervirens
AAGGAAAAGGAAAAATGTTAATTGAACGAGGCTAATAAGGATCAAGAATCAAAGAAAATGTTTTTACAAAGAGGAAAATTTAGAACCAAATCCTCAAAAATCCATCATGAAAAATACAATACCAAGGTAGTTAGTTCCTCAAAATAAATTCCATTACAAGGCACCTCTTCCTAGTTTTGAATAGAAGAAGAGCTCCCATATTGAAAAAAGGGGGGATAGAAAAAATGATATTAGAAGACAAAAATTTGCTTCTCATGCAAAGGATCTTAGAATCCAAGACATAAATATTGGATAAAAGAAGAGGTAAAATTAGGTGAAGAACTAATGAAACTTAAGGAAAGCCTAGAAAAGAGAGTGATAGATGCCTCTAAACCAAAAGCTAAAGAGGTAGATATTTATTTGAATGCTAACAAGTGTCATTTCTAGCAAAATAATAATGAAATCAAGGATGAAAAATCCAAATCGTAAGAGTTTGGAAAGAAGCAAAACTTGGGGGAATCTCCAATGTTGATGGATGATACATGGAATTTGATGTATATATATATATATATATATATGTGAGGAAAATATTCTAATTTATCAATGTGAAGGTGTTATTTTACTAGGAGCACTAATAGAGAAAAAATAGTATTCTAAACATTCTTTTGATTCTATATTGGGAAATCAATTACCTACTATGGTGGAGTTTCAAGAAAGTACAAATAAATTTCAATCCTTTTGAATTAGTCTACTTTTTAAAATGAATGTTGAGAATTTTTCTAATTTAAGTACTACATTTTGTTACAATATTAATTATCTACTACTCCATGCTATATCATGGCCAAACTATTATCATCATGTGAAGCATCAAAAGAAAGATGAAAGAGTTCAAATACATCCTTCCATGAGAGTATGGAATATAGGTAATAAGTCAAGACACATGAGTAATGCAAACACATGACCTAATGCTTTAACCAAAAAATTATAAAGGGAAGATGTCCAAATAAACATATAAGTTGAGCTTATTGATGGGCTTTAATATCATTTATGTTAATGAATTCATCATGCTAAGCACTTGGAGAAGTGGATATCTAAATTCAACCATGGGTAAGTGAAAGGTGTGTGGAAAATTTATTCTTGCTCAAAAAACAAGTGTTTTCAACCTAGGGCATCAACATATTTGCCCAAATCCTCCTCTCCTACTCCTGTAAACACCATAAAATAAAAATACATCCTATCTAACCCCATTCCACCAATTATCAAGCATTTTCATCAGTGGAATGGGTCACAAATCATTTTTTTGCACTCAATCCCTCAAAACCTAGGTTTTTTGAACCAATTTTAGAAAAATGACTATAAAATCCTCAAATCTTGATGAAATGAGACAAAAACCAAAAGAAAGCTAACTCATCCCTTCATCAATTTCAATGCACAAGATATCACTTGCAGGACGTACCAAACACTGTAGCAGCAAATTTCACTTCAAAACGTAGGAAAACAAGAGCCTTTGTTATTCAAATTTCAAAATTACATCACTCAACCCTTGTTTTGACCATTACAAAGCATATTTAACCTTTTCCAACCATATCCAACTGCCTACAACTAAATTTTAACATCCTAACTATTCAACTTCCCTTTTACATCAAAAATGCAAAAGTTGTATGCAACTTTTTTGCAATTTTTGCAACTTTACCAAATTGACTCAAAATGACTCCCAAACCACTAAAAACATCCTAAACTGAATCCAAAAGCATAAAAATTTGTCTTTAATACCTTATTACAAACAAAAAGACCTAACATCTAACTCTTTGCATTATTTTCACCTTAAGAGCTATGGTGCCCTGCACCATACTCCCCGAGCAAAAGGAACTCAAGTGCCCTTGAGGATAGTGCTACAACACAAAATCCATGTTTTTCCATTGTATCCTTTGACCTCCAAGTGATATCTCTAGGTGGTACACCCTTCCAATGAACCAAGTACTTGAAATAGGCACCGTTGCTTGCCTTTATGAGCTCCTTGTCACCTAATATATGTTGCAAATTCAAAGACTTGTTTGATGGATGATCTTTGACTTGTGTTTCCCTTGAGAATGTTGGTAAACCTGCATCTTGATCTGCCACGTTATCTCCTCCATCCTTGCAATGCAATTCCTTCTTGTTCACTTCCATGGTATGCTTGAACTTTCTCTTTTTCCCTTGCAACTTATCTTTGATCTCTTCACTCTTCCCTTCCATCTCTTCCATTTGATATTCTGCCCCTATAATTGCTACTTTACCAGGTTCACTAACCTCTGATTTGATAGAAACAAAATGACCACTAGCCTCTTTTGAAAGTATTGAGTAAATCACCTCTTCTATCTTCACATCAACATACCTTTTAAGCCAACCTTAAATCTACAAAATCAATTCATCCTTGACCTTTAACTCAGTTTCATTTCCCTCCAAAATCTGATCACTCTTCATGTCTTTTGTCATACTATTGCCAAGTCTAGGAGTGGTTGCAAGGTTCCTATCCTCCTTTTCCTCTACCTTTATAAACTCTTTCCTACCAACCATCATTACATTAGCTTGTTTAGTTTGTCCTTTATCTTCCTCCATCAAGGGTGTCAAGGTATAAGTGATTCCATCTTTTTTTATCTCATAAGTATTCCTCCTACCATCATACAAAGCATTCCTATCAAATTGTCAAGGTCTCCCTAGCAGCAAATGGCACACATCCATAGGTAACACATCACATAAAATCTTATCTTTGTACCCTCCTATATTGAACTCCACCTAAGTTTTCTCATTAACCAAAACATACCGACCCTCATTCAACCAAGAAACTTTATAAGGAGTATCATGTGGTATTCTAGGCAAATGAAGTTTATCAACCATCTCAATAGAAACTATGTTATCTATGCTTCTTGAATCAATTACAACCTTACATACCTTACCCATGCACTTACAAGTTGTTTTGAAGAGTGTCCTTCTTTGTGATGGCATCATTCTCCATTGATGCTTTGATGAGTGTTCTTCTTACCATTAACGATTCTCCAACTTTAGGAGCAACATGTTGTAATGGAGAGTTTACACTCTCATTATCATCTTCTTGCATCAATTGTGTTCTTCTTTCACCTCCATGTGAACTTGAGGCTTGACCTTCATTGTACTACCATGCTTGGTGTCCAATTTTTTTGCATTGATAGCAACTTCCTGTGAATTCTTGTGAGCCTCTTGACCTCCAAATTTGCCTCTAAAGCCTGATCTACCACCTCTAAATCCACCTCTTTGATCAACAACTTGTTCTTGTGCTTTGTTTGCATCTTCTTGGATTTCATATGATTTTCTTGGAGTAGAAAATAAACCTCTTCCTCCATTATTGTTGCCTCTGCCCCTAATTTTTTGTCTTGCCTTCTTTTAAGTTTTTCTTCTGCTCTTATTGCCATTTGATAGCACTCCTCAACTATTTTTGGATTTTCCAAATTTAACTCATCTTGAATGTTGAATCTCAATCCACTCAGATATCTAGTAACTTTCTCCACTTCATCCTCCATGCGACCTGACCTTATACTCAACTTGTAAAATTATTTAGTATAGGCTTTGACATCCATTTATTTTTGTTTCAAACCTTGAAGTTTCTTAAACATTTGAATTGCATGATCAGATGGTAAAAGCTTACCTTTAATCTTAGTCACCATTCTATCCCAAGAAACAATTTTTGACTTACCTTTCTTCCTCTTTTCATTTTTCCCATAATCCCACCATAATAAAGCATGACCCTTCAACTTTGTTTTTGCAATCTTCACCTTTTGTTCTTCATATACATCTTCACACTCAAAATAATTGTCAAGTGTTGCAATCCAATCCAAAAGTTCTTCATCATTCAAACTACCTCCATAATTAGGTACACCAATCTTCACCTTGTGTTTATCTTCCTTGACTACTCTCAGCAACTTAGCTATCCTCTGATCATCAGGATTCAATTCCTCTTCCTCTTCTTATTCAGAGTCACTCTCATCACCCATGAGCATACCTCTTTTTTGAATTGTTTCTAGAGCATAAAGCCTCTCTTTAAACTCTTTCAACTCTCTAGCATGATTTTCCTTCAACTCATTCACTTCCCTAGCAATGGTTTTCCCTTTTGGAGGCATTTTGTTCACTTTTTGCTTCACACTTTCCTTCTTCAACTCAACCTTTTTCCATTCTTTAGATCAGACCTATGCTATGATACCAATTTGATGTAGAGTAGGGTATAAAAATACAATCTAACTCAATTAATCATTTGGAAAAGTCTTAACACCTCAAACACAAAGACTTCCTTCACAAATTTGCACTATGTCTTTAAGGGCAACAAATAGAGTATTTTTGCTATAACTTTCAGAAAACAACTCCAACCCATGATCTAAAATTTTTTTTAGATACCTATTATATATTTCTACAACATATACAAAATTTAAGGGTGGTTGTTTTGGAACAACACCTTCAAAAAATTGTTGCTATGCTTGAAAAAGGCCAAATTAGGCTTGTTTTGATAGGTCACTTTGTGGTTTTTACAACCCAGACCTCAAAATCTCATACCACCAGCCCAAAAATGTTGAATATAGTCTTCAAAAACATTTCCATCACCCAAAAGAATTTCCCCAAAGCTTTTTCACAAACCATCACATATGCATCATTCTTGCTCAAAAAACAAGTGTTTTTAGCCTAGGGCATCAACATATTTTCCCAACACCATAAACTAAAAATAGATCCTATCTAACCCCATTCCATCAATTATCAAGAATTTTCATTGGTGGAATGGGTCACAAATCATTTTTTTTGCACTCAAACCCTTAAAACCTAGGTTTTCTGAACCAATTTTAGAAAAATGACTATAAAATCCTCAAATCTTGATGAAATATTATGAGACAAAAACTAAAAAGAATTTAACTCATACGTTCATCAATTTTAATGCACAATAGATCACCTTCAGGCTATAGAAGGCCGTACCAAACGTTGTAGCAACAAATTTCACCTCAAAATGTAGGAAAACAAGAGCCTTTGTTATTCAAATTTCAAAATTACATCACCCAACCCTTGTTTCGACAATTAAAAAACATATTTAACCTTTTCCAACCATATCCAACTGACTACAACTAACTTTTAACATCCTAACTATTCAACTTCCCTTTTAAATAAAAAATGCAAAATTTGCTATGCAACTTTTTTATAATTTTTTCAACTTTACCAAATTGACTCAAAATGACTCCCAAACCACTACAAACAACCTAAATTGACTCCAAAAGCATAACAAGTGGTCTTCAAGACCTTATTACAAACAAAAATACCTAACATCTAACTCTTTGCATCATTTTCACCTTAAGAGTTATGGTGCCCTGCACCATTACCACACTAATTCTATTAAAAATATTATTTAGTTCATGCAACCATGATAGAAGGTTTATTAAATAATTTTTACATACAACGACACTCTTAACTAGCATCATGTGATGAGGTCAGGAATATAATCAACCCTTCCATTGTATTATCTATTTTTGAATTCTCTCAACAATTCCTGTTAGGATGTGGGTTAGGTACTCGTACCCTCTTACTAAAGAGGGATTCCATTAAAATTGAAATCATGAAACCAAAATATTTAGAAAAAAATTTCTCTATTGATGACAAGGAGATTCTTGTCATCAAGCCTATTCTATTCAAATACAAACATCATTCTCCTTATGATAGGTGCACATGTTTGAGATAGATTGTTATGGATTAAATTCCCTCTTGCATCAATATAATTTGAATGATTAGAAAAAAAATTGTTAGAGGAAACCCCCCATTTTTAGTCAAATCATCCCTTCTAGAGGTCACACACAAGCTTCAAGGTCATAGAATTTCAAATGCATCTAGTGTATGTTTTATAGTGTTTTGTCATTTCTAATCATTGCATTGGTCATTTATTGTTGTTGTTATAGTGAAACCTTGTAAGGAAGTTTTAGAATTTGATTTAATTAAGAAATATTGGTAATTTTGTTGTGGATCCCTCCCATATTGAGTCTAGATAATCTTTGCAATTATTATGGAAGCTTAGCAGAATTGTTTAATTTTTTTATATTAGTTATTATTACAACATAATATCTTGTGATTAAAATCTTAGTAATAAAAAGGAAAGGATTGAGTTTATTTATCTTTGTTTGCTTCATTATAATGTATCATAGACTTGATTAATGTAATAGATTCTATGTAGTTTAGTTTACAATGGTGAACCTAATTTGTAGTCTAGGTAATCCTTATTAAAGCATAGAATTGTTTGCAATTTAAGTTTAGTAGATTCAAGATAAATATTTAAATCTACAGTTTATCTTCTATTTGTGAACCCAACCAATAATATTAGGGTTTACTATTATTTACATTAATGTAAAGGAAATTTTGGGTTTACTAGCCTCTAGTAGAATCAATTAGGGTTTGCTAATTTAAATTTAATACTAAAGTCTAAAGTATAATATTAAGCCAAAAATGTTGCTGGGTAAATATTAAAATACTTAGGGTTTTATAAGATTCTAGTTTTAAATATTTAAACCCTAAAATAAAATAAAAAATAGCTAAAATATTTTCCTTAATATTTAGAGTTTAGTAAGGGCCTAATTAAATATATTCAAATGTGTCCTATAATACTTGCATTAATATTGACCAAAATATTACATAAGTTCATAAAATAACCTTTTTGTAGGCATGTAAGATTAGTGTCTTAGAGGGTTTCCATTCTAATGATATGTTGATTTGAAGGAGCCTAAGGATTTTTCCTCAAGCGAACCTATTCCTATGGAAATACTCAAGTTTTGAAAGAGAACCAAGTTTTTTTTATGTTATAACAATCAATTGAATGACTTTCCTCTTCCTAGTGCTACCTAAATAATCTTCTAACTCAAAAAAATCCATAATTAATGAACATTAATTTGTTTATTGGGGTTGTAGACAACTAAAATTGTCTCTACAATTTTGTTGTTACTAGTCCACTTCACATCATCACTTTTAAATTAATTAAATATTTATTTGATTAGTTGTCTTAATTTATCTAGCAACATCAATTAAATCAAATATTAATTAATTAATTAATAATCTATCTTTTAATTTCCAACCTTAATTAAATGAATTCAATATTTATTTATTTAAATCCATAATGCTAGTTCCAAAAGTAAATAAATAAAAAATTATTTATTTCATTCCCTTTTTCCCTCTCACATCATTAAAACACTAAAATCAATTATTTACTATATACACATACATTTATAAATTTGAAGCTTTATACATAAAAAAATTAACTAATAATTTATTTTACTTATGAAATTAAATAAAAGAAAAGCATTTACTAAATATTTTAAGTAGAAATTAAAATAGATTTACTTTAATTTTACTATTTATTTTTGTATATGAATATAATAATAAAATTGTAATAATAAAAATAATAAAAATATGATAATATAATAATCTATATAATTAATATTTCTATAATATAATAATATTTTTAAGCATACACATAGAAAATAATATCTCTAATCTCTTCTACATAGAATTTTCTAAATATAACTTGCTAGTTTATTTGATTCTCTTTTTCATCTCACATCATTAATACACTAAAATCAATTATTTAATATCTATTTCAATTATTGTACTTCAAAACTATTTTATTTACTATATACACATAAATGTATAGATTTTAAGTTATATATAAAAAATAAATTATTTTTACCTTGAAAAATTATTTTACTTTTCAAATTAAATGAAAACAAAGTATTTACTACATATTTTAAACTAAGAACGAAAATAGATTTACTTTAATTTTTACTATTTTATTTATTACATGAATATTAAAATTAATTATGTATTTAAAATATTGCATATACATATGATCATATAAATAGATATTTGGATAAACAAAAATATATAAAACTATTTTTATTTTATTTTAAAATTATTTTATTTACTATCTATTTTTTAAAAATATATCTTTACATTATTTTACTATAAAATGTTATATATTTTATTACTTTAATATAACAATATTTGAAAATAAATAAGAACTTTAAATAGTTTTTTTTTTTTTTCAAATAAATAAATTAAAAATATTTGAATCTTTGAATCTATTGAAATAAATACTAGCAATCGCACCTTAGTGTGCAATGGGTATGTCGAAAAAGTGTGGAAGGTCAATTAGGATAAATTTTGGTCTATTTTTTGTATACATTTATGTAGTACATGAGGTCAATTGGTAGACCATTTAGCACATGATGTTGTTTGTGCAACATAGGTCTCAATGGAGAAGTGATAGCTTCAAATAAACTATGCATCCACTTATAGGGATGCAAACATGATTGAAATAAAACCTCTAAATTAGGAAGATAATTAGGCTTCATTTCCAACAGGTTCATGTTATGTTTGCAATAAGGAAAGAGGGAGAGAGATAGAGAGGGAGAGGTAGGGATAGAAAGAGGGAGAGATAGA
Organism: Sequoia sempervirens; assembly: GCA_007258455.2. Taxonomy (NCBI): domain Eukaryota; kingdom Viridiplantae; phylum Streptophyta; class Pinopsida; order Cupressales; family Cupressaceae; genus Sequoia; species Sequoia sempervirens. Next base: position 218,769 of record VDFB02364407.1, read on the forward strand.
GGGGGGAAGAGTGAGATAGAGGGGTAAGGAGATAGAGATAGAGAGGAAGATATATCTATAGAGATGAAGAAGGAGGAGAGGGATATGGAGAGGAGAGAAGGAGATGAAGAGATAAAGAGAGAGAGGAGAGAGGGATAGATAGAGATGGAAGAGAAAAATATATAGAGATGGATAGAGAGGGAGATAGATGGATGGATAGAGAGAGGGAAACATGTCTAGACATAAAGGGGGAGAGAGGAAAATATAGGTAGCAATGAAGATAGAGCGAGAGAGGAAGATGAAGAAAAATAGATAGAGATATTGGTAGAGGGAGAGATAAACATAGAGAGAGATAGGGAGATAGAGAGGGAGAGATAGAGAGGACAAGATAGAGAGATATAGAGGAAGAGGGAGAGGGAGAGATAGAGAGATATAGATGGTGAGATAGAGTGATAGATAGTGATATAAGGAGATATAGAGAGGGGGGGAGAGGGAGAGAGAAATAAAGAGAGATAGAGAAAGCGAGAAAGAAGTAGTGGGAGATAGAGATATATGGGAAGAGAAAGAGAGAGAGAGATAGAGATACATGGGAAGATAAAGAGAGAGATAGAGATATATGGTAAGAGAAAGGGAGAGAGGTAGAGATAGAGAGATAGATAGGGGGATAGGGAGGGAGTGAGGGAGGGAGATATGGGGAGAGATAGAGAGGGGGGAGATAGAGAGAGGGAGGGAGAGAAAGGGAGGGAGATAAGTAGAGAAGGAGAGATAGAGAAGAGGGGGAGAGAGGGAGAGAGATAGGTTGAAGAGGAAGAGTGAGAAGAGGGGAAGAGATAGGTAGAAAAGGGAGAGAAAGAAGAGGGAGGAGAGAGGGAGAGAAAGAAGAGGGGGAGAGAGGGAGAGATAGAGAGGAATAGATAGAGAGACATACAAGAAGAGGGAGAGGTAGAGATAAAGATAGATATAGATGGTGAGATAAAGTGATATAGAGATAGAGATATAAGGAGATATAGAGATAGGGAGATAGACACGAGTGAGAGAGAGAGAGATAGAGAGAGCAATAAAAATAGAGATATAGAGGAGAGATAGAGGGAGAGAGATAGAGAGGGATAGGGGGAGATATGGAGAGAGAAAGGGAGACAAAGGTAGAGAGACATGGGTAGAAAGAGAAAGAGGAGTGGGAGGGAGATAGAGGAAGAGATAAATAAAGTTCTATAGATATAGAGTAGGAGAGATAGAGTGAATAATAGAGAGATAAGTAGAGGTAATGATATATAGATAAAGAGCTCGGGAGGGAGAGATAGGGAGATAGAGATAGAGGGGGAAAGATTGAGAGAGACAAAAGATGATAGAGATAAGTAATAAAGAGAGAGGTATAGATCTAGAGGGGGAGAGAGATAGAGAGGGGGAAAGACAGGGAGATATAGATAGAGATATGGAGATAGAGAGATAGTGATAGAGGTAGAGAAAGATATGGATAAAAAGAGATAGAGAGAAGAGTGAGAGGGAGATAAAGAGATTATAGAGTAGGAGAGATGGAGGGAGAGATGGAGTGAATGATAGAGATGGGTGGAGAGGGAGAGATAGCTCAATAGATATAGATAGAGAGGGGAAGAGGGAGTGACATAGATAGTGGGATATTTAGAGATAGAGAGTGACAGGTAGAGATATCAATCACCCTCCCTATATCTTTATCTATTCATCTTTATCTCTTTATCTCTCTACCTCTTTGTATCTCTTTGTCTCCCTCTCTATCTGTATGTTTCTTCCCCCTATTTATCTTTATCTCCCTATCTCTTTATGTGAATTTATCTCTATCGATGTCTCTCCTCTTCTCTCTTTCTCCTTTTATATAACTAGTTTTCTAAATCTGCCTCACTATCTCTACCTCTTTCTTTGTCCCTCTTCATTCCTCTATATCTCTACCTATCTATCTTCTATATCTTTAATCAAATGGCATGCTACCTTGAGCATAACTCCCTAAGGACACATACCATCCTTGGATTGTTGACATGTAACAACCAATAAAAATTTAGTTTCTCTTTTCCATCTCTCTTTTCATTTGTATCTCTTATATTTCTCTCTCTCATGCTTTAAATCTCTTTGTCTATTCCTCTCTCTCTCTCTCAATATCTATCTATCTAAATTCGTTTATTTCTCTCATTCTCTATCTTTTGAGTTTCTCTCTTTGTATTAGCTGGTATGCTACATATAGTGTGAGATTTGAGCCTAAAATAAGTCTCATGCCTACAAACCACTATTGAGTCATTGGAAAACAAGTTTCAATTGTCATTTGTTGGTAAAGCTGTCGTGTAATGGTAAAATCCTCTAAAATATTAGGTAAAAGCCTCAAAATCTCATTCCATTATTTAGCACTTATTATTAATTATTTAATCTAGTCACATGCAATTAAATTTGTAGTGCATCCATGCGCAAACACATACTTTCTAACATATTAACATACATATAGTTTTATATCAATGTAATCCTTGAACCTCCTTTAGCTGCAAGCGCTAGTACATATACCTCTCTCTATATAGAATTGTCTCCCCTCTATCTTTATTTTTTTAATCTAATCTATCCAAAGATCAATTAACTATCAAATTATGTATATATTAATTTAGCTTGTTCTATATTTATATTATAATAATAATATAACTTATATATACTATTACATATATTAATAAATATAATTATATTATATATAATTTATTCTTATTATATAAAATTATATAAAATTAATTATTTTTGTCTTATATAAAAATATAATAATTACTAATTATTAATTATAATAATTATATATATATATTTAATAGTTTTGTTAAAGAATATAATATATACTAATAATAAATAGTATAATTATATTATTTATAATTTATATTTTTATTATATAAAATATACATTATATATTAATTATGCTGATATATACTTAACTACATAGGGTAAAGGATACGGTAATGTTAAAACCCAAATGTGCTCATTATTAACATCTTGACGGGAAAGCAGCTAAAACGGTGAATAACAACCGAAAAAATAACGGAAATTGATGAACGACTGAGATTCGTTTAATCGTCTTGCATTGATACGAACGCAAGATAGCCGTCGATACACTATTCCAAGTTACCTCGTTCATAGTGGGAACGCCTTCCACGTAATAAGTAGTTATATTATTATTATTTTTTATTGACATATTACATGCTTTCTTACACTTAACTTTAAGTCAACTTGTTCTCAAACTATATTTTCAGAAAATTCGAACTATATTTTAGAAAATTTGAATTATATTTAAGCAATCGCCCTTTTGTTGTTCTCAAATAGCAGACTGAGAATATTCAAGTGTATTTTCTGCACAATTTTGTTTAACAAGGATTAATTTTTGTAGTTCGTTGGTAAGTTATTTTTTTATATTGAATATGAGATGCTATAAGCTGATTTTATTTATGGTGTGATTTGCTTTTAGTTGGCTGTAGGTTATCTATTTTGTTGAATATTAAATACTTAAAAAGTTTTTTTTTTTGCTCTTTCAATTGATTGATAGAACAAGAAGATAGCTTTGAAATCTTCAAAATTCCTAATTGTATCTGACACTAATGCAGGTATCACAAAACAATCACAACAGGAGTGTGTTTCAAATTTGCAATGGAAAAGGTATGTATATATGATGTTTGTGCAACACCAGAATTTCTTTAAGTTAGAAATTTGAAAAATCAAAAAACTAATTGTGTATATGTTTTAGATCATGTTTAGTGGTTCATCATCAAAAAGAAAATAGTAAAAATTAAATAGCAGATTATGATTGTTAATTTTGATGTTCTTATAGGGTTTTTCAAAAGAGCTATAAGAAGAAGGGTATCACAGCCCTAATTCTAGGGCTACTTGTAGGGCTATTTCAAAACATTCAAGTGACATAGAAAGCATATCCAATGCCCTATATTTATCTAGCTCTAATTCATTGAGTAATGAAATAGAGGACATAAAAAGCATATCTAGCGCCCTAGATTCAATGACTGGCTCTAATTCAATTTAATAGAGGACAAAGAAAGCATATCCAATGCCCAAGATTCATCTGGCTCTAATTCATTGAGTAATGAAATAGAGGACAGAGAAAGCATATCCAGTGCCCTAGATTCATCTAGCTCTAATTCATTGAGTAATGAAATAGAGGACAAAGAAAGCATATCCAATGCCCTAGGTTCCTCAAAGTTCAAGGTTTATGTTTCGCAAAGGAATGGCCACCGGGAAGCACAACTATACTACAAACGTACTAGAATACAGTTGGGTACTTTCAATGCTAGTGAAAAAGCTGCCAAGGCTTATGCTAGAGCTAATTTAAATGTGCCAAATGTGAATATTTGTAAGCCCAAAGAGTTAGAGAAATCTCAAGAAAAAATCAAAGTGGATCATACTACAGATCATATAGATGGTCCACCCCATCAGAAAACCAACAATTGTTTGGATGGATCTGCACAACTTGGAAAAATAAAAGCTATGGAGGATGAAAGTGAAAATGAGTCAGATGATGTTAGAAAGCTATTTGGGATTGAAATCAGTCGAAAAGAAAAAAAGCTAAAAGATGACGTTATAAAGCTATTTGGGATTGAAATTGATCCAAAAGCAAAATAAAGGATTGGAGCTTCATATAGATCCAAAAGGAAAAAAAAAACAAAAAATGGTGAAGTGAAATTCAAATTCCCATTCCCAAAGCCAAAGGACCAAAAAGATGGAAAAGATGAAGACTTATGGTTGTGTCTCTAAATTAGAATTAGAATTTGTTAGCTTTTTGTTACATAGATAGCTCATGATACCTTATTCAAATTGAAATTGTGTTGGTTGGTTATGGAATTAAATTATTTCCTTCTCTCAAATTGTAGATAGCATAGATTGGCATTGACTTATGTTGAATCTAGCCTAAAAAGTTTGTGCAACTTTCATATATTTCAATTATATATTGTATTTCATCTATAAACTGGCAATGAAACTCTTATTATGCCATTTCCTTACAATTTGGTATGATTTTATTGGTGAACATGTAAATCATTCAACTATGGTTGATACCTTTGAGTTTGGCTAGAAATTAAATTCATCAATTAACGAATAATGTTCTCTATGTCGAGAAAATTCCTTTTAGTTCGATTTTTGGAAGGAAGATCTATCTCATAATATGAATGTAGAATTCACAGTCCTTCCATCCTAGTTGGTAGAACAACAATTATTATTAGAATGCTTTATTATTGATCTTTGATAATCGATGGATGTAACTCTCCTCATACTCAAGGGTCATATTAGGTGGGGGTGGGGGAGCATGCTTCCAGTCTATTATGACTCTGATTGTTGGAAAATGGAAGCCTTTAGCCAATAGCTGGTAAAGTAGTTTCAACTAAACAATATTCCATTTTATAGGTTTTTGAGTGTTGCTAGTAGATCAACTGGAAGCTATGAGGTGTTTGTCAGTTAAAGGTTATGATTTGAATCCTGCATTCTCAGGGTCTTTTTTATTTGTTATGGATTTTACTAATAAAATTATGTTTATATTGGTTGCTAACCAAAATCAGAAACTTATTATGTCATGATGCTCATAGATGAATCGATGAATTTGCTAATTATAGACAAACTTCTATGAATGATTGCTAGTGATTTCCTTGTTCATCAAAGGAATAAAATTTATAACACAAGTTTTATAAATGGGAAATTAGTTTTGTAACATGTACTACTATAATGCACGTGAAATTTTCATAGTCTATTAGAGCTTCTGAAAAAAATGTATTTTATTTTCATCAAAGAAAAAGATTGAACACATATCTTTTCTTAGATCTATTCCTTTCAGTGTAGCATTATGTTCTGAATAATGAAATAACACCATTCAAAAAGAAAACTATATTTCTTCAACAACAAAAAATTGTTCATTCTGGGCAAATAGGCAAAATTTGACAAAAGGGTCACTAATTCAAGTGCAAGGAAAGCAAAAATGACTTTGCGTGTATGCTTATTACTAAAACTTCAAATGTAAAGAAAAAAAATATAAACAATCTCAAGATTTCATAATTTTTTTTCTTTCTATCAATTACTTTCAATATTTCTTTAGGTAGGAGCACAACTCTTGTTTTCATATTTGAATTGAATTCAATATTTTTAATTTTTTTTCTTTTCTAGAGGCAAACTTGTTTTGCTGTTCACAAGATTGTTCAATATTGTAATGAAAATAAATGTGTTTTTTCTATATGGTTGGATGGGAACTTAATTATTAGACGTAAAGTAGCTTTTATAATATTTTTATAATACATGAGTTGTTGGAGATAATTGTATATTCACCATCTACATGTTTGTGTGTTCTCAAGAATTTAAAGAATTGAGCATGTGTTAGTAAGAGTACTAATAATAAGTCGTAGAAGTGTCCAAGTTATATAGTTGATTTTTCGTAAGAGTTGTTGTGTTAATGGTCATTAGTGTATTTTCAATTAGTTTTAGTTAGGGGTCAAGCTAGATTTCAAGATTGTAGGAATTGATTTTGAGTTAGTAATCTCCATTTTGATGAAAAAAGAAGTGTAGTAGTTATTAATATGTTTGTTTCAATATTTAAAAAATCAAATATTTTCATTAAAAAAATATAAATAAATATTATCTTAAAACTAACATATTTTTTTAACCTTAATTCATAAAATGTTGGCATCAACAAAAATTACCACCATTTTCACTATTTGTAAACAAGTTATTATAATAAACCATAAAAATCAATTTATTCTAAAGAAATTAAAGGCTCTCCAACTTTTATTCGTAGCTGATAGATAATGGCACACCGACACAATAATCATTGAAAAGAAAAAAAATCATTAACTATATAATTTAATTCCATAACCAACCAACACGGTATCAATTTGAATAAGGTATCATGAGCTATCTATGTAACAAAAAGCTAACAAATTCAAATTCTAATTTAGAGACGCAACCATAAGTCTTCATCTTTTCCATCTTTGTGGTACTTTGGCTTTGGGAATGGGAATTTCATTTTCACTTCACCATCTTTTTGTTTTTTTTCCTTTTGGATCAATTTGAAGCTCCAATCCTTTATTTTGCTTTTGGATCAATTTTAATCCCAAATAGCTTTATAACATCATCCTTCATCTTTTTCTTTTCTTTTCGACCGATTTCAATCCCAAATAGCTTTATAACATCATTGACTCATTTTCACTTTCATCCTCCATAGCTTTTCTTTTTCCAAGTTGTGCAGTTCCATCCAAAGGATTGCTAGTTTTCTGATGGAGTGGACCATCTATTTGATCTGTATTCTAATCCACTTTGATTTTTTCTTGAGATTTCTCTAACTCTTTGGGCTTACAAATATTCACATTTGACACATTTAAATTAGCTCTAGCATAAGCCTTGGCATCTTTTTCACTAGCCTTGAAAGTACCCAACCGTATTCTAGTACGTTTATAATATAGTTGTGCTCCCCCATGGCCATTCCTTTGTGAAACAAAAACCTTAAACTTTGAGGAACCTAGGGCATTGGATATGCTTTCTCTGTCCTCTATTTCATTACTCAATGAATTAGAGCCAGATGAATCTAGGGCATTGGATATGATTTCGCTGTCCTCTATTTCAGTACCCAGTGAATTAGAGCCAGATGAATCTAGGGCATTGGATATGCTTTCTCTGTCCTCTATTTCATTACTCAATGAATTAGAGCCAGTCAATGAATCTAGGGCATTGGATATGCTTTCTTTGTCTATTTCATTACTGAATGAATTAGCCCTAGATAAATCTAGGGCATTGGATATGCTTTCTATGTCAATTGAATGTTTTGTCTTATATAAAAATATAATAATTACTAATATATATATTTAATAGTTTTGTTAAAAAATATAATATATAATAATAATAAATAATATAATTATATTATTTATAATTTATATTTTTATTAAATAAAATATACATTATATATTAATTATGATGATATATACTTAACTACGTAGGGTAAAGGATGTCGTATTGTTAAAACCTAAATGTGCTCATTATTAAGATCTTGACACGAAAGCAACTAAAAATGGTGAATAACAGTCGAAAAAATAACGAAAATTGATGAACGACTGAGATTCGTTTAATTGTCTTGCATTGATATGGACACAAGATAGCCGTCGATACGCTATTCTAGGTCACCTTGTTCATAGTGGGAACACATTTAGCGTAATAAATAGTTATATTAATTTTTTTTTTTATTGACATATTACATGTTTTCTTACACTTAACTTAAAGTTAGCTTGTTCTCCAACTATATTTTCATAAAACTCGAACTATATTTTTAGAAAATTTGAATTATATATAAGAAATCACACTTTTTTTTGTTCTTGAATAGCAAATTGAGGAATGGGCTTATTGATGTTTATAGACAAAGTGTTGTGCTTTATTCTAAGTGGGTAGCTTGATCCATTCATGGCTTGAATGCCCCAAAGATTCTTCTCAAACACTTTATTTCCTTTGGTTCACCTTACAACAAAAAATGTTGGCAAGAAATTGGCCTCAACACTCTTCTTATCACTAGTGCCCCTATCAAGTTTAAAGGTTCTTTTGTGGTTTAGAGAATTTGGAATGCCTTCAAGGTAGTGAAGCTTTTCCTCAAATGGGCTATCTGGTTTCAAAACTAGTCTTTCTTTCAATGACCAAAACCTTGGTGGTCTCCAATTATCAATAGCCCCAAGTTGCCCCAAGTTGCCTTTGGCAGAAACACTTGAAATCAAAGTTCTTCAGCTCAATTTCACAAATCCATTTATACCATGAAAGATTTAATCTCTTCTCAATATTGGACCTTGTAGCCTACTATGCAACAAAAAATTCATCTTCCTAATTTTGATTTACATTCCATCCATCACATTCAAGAACTTGTTCATGATGTTATGCCTCACAAGCTATGGCTTCATCCTACTCTTGCCTAGTGGAAAGACTAGTGAGGGAAATTTGACACCACAAAGTTGGGGCTTCAACCAACTCTAGCTTGGTGGAAGGATTGGAGGTGGAATTTTTACAACACTCTAAGAATTACATTCTTGAGCTCCTCTACAAGATTCTCAACCCTTTTCCTCCTACCTTTGCAAGCTCAAAAGGCAATGGGGATTGAATTTCTCCTCTTAAACTTGGCTCCATAGGCTTAAACATGTGTGGCAGTCAAGACCCAAACCTAGAATTGCTCATTTTTTGGGCATCTAATCTACCAAGGGCTTCCTCTTGGAGAAAGACTTCTCTATATTGGACTTGCTCATCGAAGATGTCCTACCTATCATAGAATGGAAACCTTCAAGCATTTGTTTTGGACTTGACCTTTAGCCCAAGATGCTTGAAAATGGATTCACAACCTTTTTTGCCATTTTTTCCAAGCTTGTTTCCTTAGAGAACTGCGCTACTTGGGAATACAGCCTCTTGGCCAGCATATATTGCTAGAATTTGAAACATTTTTAAAGATTTTTGTTTCAGCTCCAGAAGCCTAGAAATAATCCTATTTTTAATATCAAGGCTATTGATTGTTCTTTTTCTCTTATTGAGAAAATTTATGTGCTTACCTCCACATATTTTCAGGCGCAAGCAAAGAAGATGGCACTGGAAATCCAACATCTCTAGAACCTTAATCACTAGGGAAATGCACCCTGTACCATGAACAGAGTTCAACCTGATGGTCCAGCCCAAAGAAGGCCACCTCCAGCCAATGAGGCAGCAAAGCATTCACACAACCAAGGTTGTTTTTTTGCCACCTCCTTCTCAACAAGGAGTTGGATACCTTCCCTCAAGACAAATCTACTCAGCCTGTGTCGAGTGACATCAAGACTTTTGTTCTCCCTCTGCCTCGTAGCTAGGGAGTGTCAATCCCACTTGCAATCCAAGATTCCAAAGATGGCTGGGAGATCCCTAATCCTCCCTCCTATGAGCCTTCCCCTTGCTTGGTTTCCCGACAAGATGACCACTTCCCCCTCCTCTTCATGTGGCTGCATGTGCTTAGTGGTTTGGCTTGATGCCTTTATTTTTGCTAGTTTCTCACTTGTATATGCCAGGCTGTGAATAACAACCAGTCATTGTAAACCTTCTTTTGTGTACTTTTATTTATATAAGCTTTAATATATAAAGCTCATTTAAGTGTTTCCGATAAAAAACTTCTTCCCTAACATAAATGTTAAAAAGAGCAATTGATTATCAAATTGCTTGTTCTGATTCATGTGCTGGGAAATGCAAAACTGTTAAACTAAGAACTGAATAACAAACTACATGGAACCATATCAGGATAAAATATGTCTCATAACGTAAATGTTCAAAAAAAAAAAAAAATCAGTTTTCGTACTCATTGCTGTTATTTGCAGAGTCGATGCTTATCATGACCCTGTTAAACTAATAAAAGGATAAAATAAAGAGTTAATTTTTTTTTCCTCATAATGTTTACTAAAAGAGACCAAATCAGGAAAAATGTAACCTCTTAACACATGTAAAAAAGAGTAAATAGGACCAATCAGCAGTAGTTGAAATCACTGGACACTGTTGAATTAATAATCGCATAAAGTGGTGGCTTTTTCTTTTTTCTAAAAACTGTTTGCTACAAACTACCACATCAAGATTAAAAAAACTGCCACATCATAAGTATAAGAAAAAAGCAACAACCTTCCAAACTCCTTGTTCTCAGTTGCAAGCTATCACTCACTAGACCATTTTAATCTAAAATTTGCATATAATGACAACTTAGGGTTATTTGCCACAGACTGTTTACTACAAAGGACCAGATTCGGACTTTTAAATCTCCTCTAGAATAAATGTAGAACATGGTAGTCAAGGTTAAAATCCCTTGCTCTTTCTTGTTGGCAATGCTACCACTTACAATGATACTATTAAACTAACTATGAAATATAGTCATAATCCACATTTTTTTGACCAAAAAGGGTCGACCAGGATCAGAAATTCTCCTCTACATTAACAATTAAAACGAGCAGCCAGTTTTTTAATTCCTTGCTCTTATTTGAAGTACTATTGTTTGCCAAGGCCCTGCTAGGTTAATTAATAGATAAAATGAAGAATTAGGTTTGTTTTCCAGAGATTATTCACTGCCAAAGACAAGATCAAGATTAAAAAATCAACCCTAACATAAGAGTTAAAAAGAGGAGTCAATTTTAGAAATGTTGCTTTTGTTTGTAGTGCAGGTATTCACCCTTGCCCTGTTAAACTAATAATTGAGTAAAATGGAGAATTATGGTTGTTTTCCATATCATGTTTACTGCGTCACGCCAGATTAACACCAGAAATCTCCTCTTAGTAGAAAAGTGCAGTAAAATTTAGGTGTCCAGTGAGATGCGCTCAGATGGTTAAATCATTAACTTTCTAAGTGGAGCCCCTAGTTCAAATCCACGTGAGAGATGATGAAGTGTTAAAATTGAGGTAAAATGAGACATCCAACTTGCTGGGTGTGATGTGTACCCCAATAGACAAGGCCGGTTTCAGCACTCAGATCAATTTTACAGAAGAGATACCCCTCAGATGTGGAATCTAAGCCGAAGGTCATCCCAAAATTAAAATTTACCAATCCAAAATAATGCATTTAGTTTTTGGATTCCTCACTCTTACCAATACTGTTATTACTTCCTATGAACCTGTAAAACTAATAATTAGTTCTGTTTTCCACATAAAGTATATAACAGCCAGCCAGATCAAGATCAAAAAACCCAGTTCCCATTTTTAACATCTCAATGAGGCATCATTGTACTTCTCTAAATTTATCTATATGAGGAACTTTAATCGTCAATCTGCACAGCATCGTTTTCATGCTGATGATACATCACGAAGAGTTATTCCAAACGTTATAAAAAAAATCAACATTGTTTTTTCTAGAATCATGTTTTCTAATTTTTATAACAGTGGAAATCTTATGTCGGTTATTTTGTCGTCGGATCTCACTTTAAATTCCCCAAATTCACCCAAATTGGAGATAAGTTTTGCAAAGGTCTTCCGATGAACAATTTAAATTAACAGATGAATGGCAGATCCAACGAAAAAATGCCGGGAAAACTTCGAATTACAACTTTGGCATTAAACTGGAATCTTACTTGCTGGTAAAGTCCATAAAGAAGTAATGCGATCTCATTTTTGAAGCGGGAAATAGCAGCTTTGGAAGAAGAAACATCTGATGTTCCGAAGCCTGCATATGCAGCCGCTGCGTAAAATCTCTCGGGATACGCCAATCCAGAGCTCGACCTCGTCGCCATTGTTGATCTTCAAATTAAAACCCTAAAGATTAATTTGCTCGATCTGAACCCTATCAAATCAGACGTTGATCTTTTTGTCAAACACTTGCCATCTGCTTCAAGATGTTTCTATTTTCTTGTATACTTCAAACTGGCAAACAGCAGCAAGTTTTTAGCTGCTGAACGGCCATAATTTATTTATTTTTTGGAAGGTTTTTTGTAATCTGCCCAGAAGGTTAATTAACGTAAGTTAATATTTTTGTATTTAATTTAGGTGTAACTAAATTAGGTTAACAGTACAACATTTATGATAATGCTATAGAAACCATGTTCTATGTGCTTTAATGTATGTTCATGGTTGGTGTGGAATATTTTAATATATTTAAAAATATTAGTAAGTGTATTTTTTGTGTATGGTTTAATTGTTATTTATTTAATTTTTATTTTTATGGCAAGATATTATCAAGAGGTAGCTCTCAAAAATAAAAATAAAAGAAAAAATAGTCTTTTTTTTTAAAGCTAAAGATAGTTAGAAATTATTGTGTAGAAGATAAATTAATCCAATATCTACCACAATTCCAACTAATTAAAAAGTACCCAAAAATATGCCTAGCAAAGCACTTGTATTGAAAATTGCGAGAACCTCCTTGCTTCATTCCTCAAATCAATTTGACACAATTTTTGCATAAAACTTCTTGTCAAGAATATCCACTAACAACAGGGCACAAGATACTAGAAGAGAGGTATCAAGCACAAGACTAGAAACAAAATAGATTTCCCTAGCCATGTTGAAAGAAGCTTTGAAATACATTGATAGTGTTGCCTTTTGATCACATAACATTTCTCCATACTAAACAAACCCAAAGCCAACATCAAAAAATACAATGAAGACAACACAATGCAACCATCCATCCATCATTAAGGACAAGCCATACATGAGACAACCCATCATATAGATAAACAATTTGTATACTATGGAGCCTACAAACCATCTTGGCTTTGTTTGGAATTTTAATTAAATTAGGCCAACAGTCCAAGACATCAAAAATAATTGATCCATCCTAAAGTTCAACACCATAATTAGCTAGAAAATCCACAACTTTATTTGATTCTTGAAAGATACGAGTGATAGAGAAGTTATCCAAAATTTCAAGAAGTAGAATAATTGCACGGTCAACCCATTTTTTGAACTTCTAACATTGCTCATTGTGTGAAATAATTACATCTATAAATAGCTTGGAATCACCTTCAATATAAATAGAAGTGAAGTTCTTCTAAGCACACAACTTCAATCTCTTCCACAGAGTGCTAAATTCAACACCATTATTGAAACCTAAGGGATATTTTTTGAAAGATCCTAGATCAAATTACTATTATCATCTTTGAGGATGCAAACAACACCAGAAGTGCTCAAGTTCCCTCGAGAGGCACCATCAAATTTTAGTTTGAATCACCCCCTAAGAGGGGTCATCTATTTGGCCTTTTTTCCTAAGGTTGTTAGAATCAAAAGAGAAATACCCAAGGGGGAAATAGAAGGAATTTTCAAAAGGCTCCATGATTTCATAATTTTTTCATCCCATTGGAAGAAAGGTAAAGGCTTTGTTTTTCTTAACTTTGCATTGAGAAATTCACAAATACCAATTTCAATTTTATTGCACACTTTTGAGATGGACAACCACACTCTTTCCTTCTCATTATGTTATATGACCATAGGTGGACTAACAAACCAAATTTCAAACCAATTAGACTTGTTGAGCAAGATAGGCCAACTACAAAAAAATCCATTTGATGTCATTTTGGAGGACCTAAGCCACTCAAGTTTTCTCAAGGGTCGGGGATAGCAATCCATTACCAAAGGACACCAAATTAGAAGGGCATCAATGGTTTCCTTATCCTCACAACATAAAGGACAATGAGAGGGGCCTAAAAATCCAATCAATTGTAATCTTTTTCTAGTAAAAATATATGTATGAAGCACAACCCAAGTAAAAGCTCTAGCCTTGGGTAGACCTTTGCACCCCAAGATAATGAACAAGGCCGGCTAGATTTTAATAAAGGACAATTGTGGATTTGATAACCTAATTTAACTGAGTAACCACCCAATTTGGAACCACATTGTATGATATTATCATCTATGAATTAAATAGCACCCTTTGTTTCTTATGTTCCTCTAAAAAGATACCTTTGGCCATACAAGAAATGGTTCCCCAACTTAAATCTTTCCAAACCCATTCAAGTCCATTCTCCTTATCAACTTGTATGACATAACCTACCAATTTTCCACCCCATTTATCCTCAAGAATCTCCTTGCACTCTACAAGTTTAGGGAAGCCCACCAATAGGCAATGCCTATTCCAATAGTTTGACAAAAAATAGGTTGGCTTACCATTAGCAATAACCCATGAAAGGTGGTCTATGATAATATATCTACAACTCAACATGAATTTCCATATATGAGACCCAAAAGGGGGATTGGTGATTGTGAGAATTATTTTGGGATCATCACAATTGAGATATTTTGTAGAATTTTGCACCATAGTGCATCAAGATTATCAAATATTCTCCACACAAGTTTTATGCCAAGCACATTGTTATGGATTTCTAATGAACAACTACTAGTCTCACCCACATCAAGATAAATTATAACCCTCTCCTAGTTAACCAAAGAGATTGTTTGTTATCATTAGAACACTCCCATAAAAAACATTTAAGCTCATGACTTGCCTTATTGGTCAGCTATACACAAAACATCATGTATATTCTTATTTATATTTTTTGTTAATGTATTTTTATTTTTGCTTGAACTTTTTTATAACTTTTGTTAATGTTTCAAAATTATTATTTTAGGATTGACTTAATTTAATTTTAAAGTATGTGGATCGAATTTGAATTTATAGTGTTATAAATTTAAATTTATTTGTTTTCTTACCACTTTGTAATGGTCATTATGAGTTGACTCAACACATGTTTGTATGAAGTGTTATTTAATCATGGTATTTAAAACATATTCATCCATGTAATTAATTCATAAGGAATATATGTTGGATATTAAAGAAAAGGTAACAATTAGAGCACACTTCAATTTATAAAAGAATAAAAGAATGGTGTCTTCATATAAGTTATTTGCATGTTTTCAAATATTGTCTTTGATATTGTTAATCATCATTAATCTAATTAGAGAAGGGGTTTTACATAGGATAACACAATCACCTATTTAGTCAACAAGCTCCTCAAAGGTGTTTGTAAACATCACCTTAGCAAATTTGTATATTGAGAAGAAGGGAAAAAAATTCTTGGCACACATTCTGTCAATTTAGTCTCATGCTACATAATTTAATTTCACACAATAGTCAAGATAGAACATGATGTGCATGAAATTAATATACATTTTTTGTACTAGCTCAAACTTTGAGATAGTCATCAAATCAAGGTAGGTAATTTTACAATAGTAACAAACTAATCTTAAATAACACCAACATCACTTCATCATTGGTCCTAAAGTAAAGCATCTATATCCTCTTATTTAATTGGTATATTTATTTCAATTTTAATTATTAATCCCAACTATATTGTCTAGGTTAATAGTGTTTTTGTGTATGCATTTATTTAATTTCCCTAAAATAATTAATGTAGGTGTTCTATTTATCCTCATACATTTTATGGATGAAGCCAACATTCTCTTACATGATGTACCATTTTCTTTTGCTTTATTAGGGTATTCAAATATTTTTCTTTTAATTTTTAATCCTTCGTCTCATATCTGATTATGATTTCGATCCACCCTTATGTGCCTATCATTGTTTTATTTACATCAATCCTTGGGCTTATATTGCTTGGTCTCTCTTCAATCCCCTCACACCAACCTTATTTTTGCATTATTGACACATCCTTTATCACAGATTCTCACAGTCCATTGTCCTTAACCTCTATTCATGCATATGTCACAAAAATTAATATGTTCCTCTGATTTATTATTTGTAATTCATCTATCCTTGATATTATTTTTATCCTATAGATGGAGGTGTATTTTCTATAGAAGTGTCATTTTATCATATGTCTAACTTTTCCTCCTTTATATGACTTATTATTTTTTTCCCTTCTTTTAGACAAACTTACTTCGCTCCTCCATGAAATTCATGATGCTTCTACTCTTCTAATGACTAGTGATGCAAGTGTACAAGAGCATCGTGACATATTATATTCAACCACCTCTCCTAATTATGTTTACATGATACGTTTTCTCTAACCTCTCATGATACATATAGGGATCTTCTTTCATGTGATGTTGATATACCTAGTGAATTGATCCTTTCTACATCTCATCCTAGCTTCTTCTTTTTTCACTTATGGGTTCTCTTACTCATGTCTCTCTTACTTCATCTTGCCTTGAGGACCCTAGCGTTATCAATAAATATGTTATAAATTTACATGATTTTGTTACCCATGTGTAGATCATACAATCCTTCTCTTTCTTGTGGCTTTTGTGCTATTAATGATATTTTATTAATGACTATAGTAATAATTATTTATTTTATCATCATGTGGTTGATTACTTTTTGTCTCATGATGATTTGATTTATATTTCATGTTATTTCAGCACACTCCTGTAAAAGAGGGGGACCAACTACACCAAGACTCCAAGTCATGGAGAGTTAAGAGCGGAGGGCTTCCCTAACTTAACTCAAGCTAATAGATGTTTTGGGATGAGAATCGAGAATGAAGAGCACTCTCAAGTTCTTTTGTCACTCTGCAGATATAAGAGTCTCAATGGGGCTAGACAAGCTTATTTTTAGAGTTCAGACTGCACCTCAGACAACTCTTTGTTTAATGATGGTAGCACGGGTCTAGGATGATAGCACAACACGTTAACGTCTCTCTGGCATGTTGGCGTTCGTATGGCCATAAAACATAAAGTACAGAATAAAATTCCAAAGAATCTACTAACTACCTAGCTAACTAGTTTTAATGAAATAAACAGAATGATAAAGTAAGAAAAGTAACTACATAAATGATAAAGTAAATGAAGACAAGGGTGATGAATATCGACTCACTAAAGCTCTAGTTTTCCAGTGAACTCCATGCACATGTTCACCTACACACAAGCAAGAGAGGAAAAATGTTGGGTTGTTGTTGGCAAAACAAGGACAGACAACTGAGAGGGGGGGTGAATAAGTTGTCTCAAAATATTTAAACTTTTCAAACTTAACTTTAGTTCATCTCAAATTTGATGAATTAACAATAAATCACAGACAATTAGCACATCAGAAACACAAAGTACACCAATATTTTTACATGGAAACCTTGTTAGGGGAAAAACCACGGTGGATGTCAGTCCACAATATTATACCCTATTAAAAGTATAATGAAGAATAATGGGAATGCACATGCATTCAGGCACACTACCTAGAGCTCACTGCTCAAATACAAGAGGGCTCACTGCCAAAAGAAGACACACTGTCTTAAAAAAATTCGGATTAGATCCGCAGGGTATGAACTGAGAAAATAGCTTCTACAAAAGCTTGATTACAGTTTTGGTTAAATACAGAAAAACTCCTTCACACATCACTCAAACTTCTTCACACTCTGCTTTGCAATCGAATGATTAGATCACTCTTCACACACATTCTCTTCCTCTGGCACTTCTTTCTTTCTATACACACTTTAACTTCGCACAAAAAATTGCTCTTATATATCCGCAACATGGATTTACATCAACAATTTCGTTGGCCAAAATAAAATATGAAATATAAAACATATACACAATGTTGGCCCAAATTTACGAGTAAATTTTCAATGCGAATCAAACACTGTTGACCAATATTATGTTGTGGCCCAAAACAACATCTCCAACACAAAAACACCTCAATTGATTTATCCTCGAAGATCCACAACACACTACAACCACCATGTCAACCAAGAACATAAAAACTCGAACACACAAAAGAAAAATCACCGACCACGAGCACACCGATCAACGCGAATGTGCAACAAAGATAGAGCATAATCTAGAAACATCCACAAGCACCAAGAATCATTAGAGAAGCATCTGCAACAACTGGAATTACTAGAATCACATCAACTTCAATCAGGAGCACTAACTAAAGCCACAAAAAATTTCAAAACACAACTATTCATAACACGATTAAATCTTCACGCAAACCTCTAAAACTTTCGGTGGATAAACTAGATATACTCAACAATAAACCCTTTATTCCACAATGATTGATCATCAACATACTGAGCAAGACACCTTCATGGCCTTCACTATTGCACTATCAACCTGCAACTCTTTCTTTAACAATTTTCTCAATATCCTCAACATATACAACCTACAATACATCAATGCTAATAGTGTTGACATCAATGACAACCACATATCAGCAACACAACCACAACATCCAATAATCTTCCCCTTTGGCATTGATCCAACAACACATGATGTTAAAAACACCATCAACACAACTCTCAATCAACACTTACTCCCCCTTAGATTTTGACTCTTCTCCTCAACTTCTTCTACATGATCTTCTCCCCACAAGGCTCTTCTCCCCAAATAATTCATATTTTTTTCATATGACTCTTCTCCCCCTTTGAAATCAATGGCAAAGATAAGCATTATCTTTCCACATAAAATCTCTAAACCACATATTTGCACATCTGACTACTCCCCCTGAGTAGCAGCCATAGAAACATCAATCAAGATCAAAATATAGCTATGAAACACATGGATTGATGCAAGCAAATGAATCCTTAGTTCATATCAGGAGGGTTAATCACCCCTAGCATCCCTTTGAGATACTCAAAAGTATCCTTTGGCAACGACTTGGTGAAAATTTATGCAATCTATTCTTTGGTAGGCACATACTCCAATCTGAATTCTTTCTCACTCTCTTTCTCCCTTAGGAAGTGAAACTTGATTGATATATGTTTGGTCTTAGAGTGTAGCATCGGATTCTTTGATATGTTTATTTCACTTCAATTGTCACAGTATATGGAAATAGGCTCATCATATGCTACTCTGATATCTTT
Organism: Sequoia sempervirens; assembly: GCA_007258455.2. NCBI lineage: Eukaryota > Viridiplantae > Streptophyta > Pinopsida > Cupressales > Cupressaceae > Sequoia > Sequoia sempervirens. The sequence continues at coordinate 237,977 of VDFB02364407.1, forward strand.
CAGCATCTGTTTCATCCACAACACTTGAGTACAATTATTTCTAGCAGCAATATATTATGCCTCAGCAATAGATAGGGATATGGAATTCATTTTTTTACTCAACCAAGACACCAACTTCTTACCTAGGAAGAAGGCACCATCACTTGTGCTTTTCCTATCATCTACATCTCTTGCCCAATCCACATCAATATAGGTACTCAAGGTAAGATCATCATCTTTAGGATACCAAATCCCAAAATCAACTGTTCCTTTAGGTATCTAAAAATTCTCTTTCTGATAGTCACATGAGATTCTTTGGATCAACTTGTATCTAGCAACCATACACATAACATTCATGATGTTTGGTTTGGTTGAGTTAAGTAGAGCAATCTTCCAATCATTGACTGTATCTTATTTGATTTTCCTTAGGAGAATCATCATTTTGTGTTAACTTGCATCCGGTTACCATGGGTGTACCAACAGGCTTTAAGTCTTCCATGCCAAACTTCTTTAGCAACTCTCTCTCACATTTGGACTGGGATATCAAAATCCTATTGTCTAAGTGACTTGCAATCCCATAAAGAACTTCATCTCTCCAATCATACTCATCTCAAATTCACTTTTTATTTCATCAGCAAACTTCATACATAGATCATCTCCTCCAAAAATAATGTCATCAACAAAGACTTCAATAATCAACTCTTTATCATGATCCAACTTAAAATACAAGTTGTCAGTAGTACCTTTATTGAATCCAAGCTTTAGTAAGTATTTATCCAATCTAGCATACTAGGCTTTGGGGGCTTGCTTGAGTCCATACAGAGCTTTCTTCAATTGACAAACCATGTCTTCCCTATCAGTCAGTTGAAATCCATCCAGTTGTTCAACATATACCTCTTCTTCTAACTCACCATTCAGAAAGGTTGACTTCACATCCATTTGATAGACTTTGTAGTTCTTATATGTAGCACAAGCAAGAAATAATCTTACAACTTCAATTTTGGCAATAGGGGCAAAGGTTTCTTCAAAATCAATACCTTCCATTTGTGAATACCCTTTGCATACCAGTCTTGCTTTATTCTGAACCACTTCACCTTGTTCATTCAACTTATTCTGAAAGACCCATTTAGTACCAATCACATTTTTATCTTTAGGTCTGGGAACAAGAATCCATGTATCATTCTTTTCAATCTTCATCAATTCTTCCTTCATAGCTTCCATCTAGTATTCATCATTACAAGCTTCATTGACATTGTTAGGCTCAATCTTGGAAATCAAAAAATATTCTTCTGCAATCCTTCTTCTAGTATGCACACCTTTATTCTTATCTCCTATAATTTTATTTTCATAATGATTTAGCTTTACATACCTTGGAATCTTAGGATTCTCTCACACTTCCACCTATCTCTCCTTCCTAACTTTCTTGATTTACCAGAACAATATGAACTTGATTCTATGTCTGAGCATTCTTCCCTTTATCTGTACTATCTTGTTGGTCATTTGAATCATATCAATAGCATCTGGATGACCTAGTAGAGTCCTCATCAACTCTGACATTTGCACTTTTAACCATTTTTCTCAATCTTCTATTATAGCACCGGTAAGCCTTGCATTTAGTAGAGTAACCTAGAAAGATTCCTTCATTGCTCCTTGCATCAAACTTGCCTATGTCCTCATCTCTCTTAATATAACACTTGCTTCCAAAGATCTTGAAATATTTAACAACTCCATTTTGTTGAGGGGTTCAAGGAGCAGATAACTGTCTTTTGATTCCATGCTCTTCACAGAAAGAATTGAACTCCCGGGAAGTGAACTCACCACCTCTGTCTGACCTTAGGCATTTTATTTTCAGACCTGTCCCATTCTCTTCCATAGCTTTGAAACTTTTGAGCTTCTCTAATGCTTCACATTTTTCTCTTAAGAAAGCAACCCATATCATCCTAGAGTAATCATCAATAAGCAGCATAAAGTACCTTTCTCCTTGTAGACTTCTGATTCTGGAGGGACCTCATAGATCAATATGCACCAACTCGAGTATTCCATTAGAATGATGTTGTTTTCTCTTAAAAGAAACTCTAGTCTGTTTCCCATATGATATTCCTTGCATATTTTGTTAGTAGGTTTAACTAGCTTAGGTAGATCTCTTACTGCTTGAGTGGAGCTTACCTTGACAATGTTATCAAAATTCACATGATGCAACCTCCTATGCCATAACCAACTTTCATCTACTTTGACAATTAAACAACTTACATTAGCAACACTCAGGTGAAAAATATTACCTCTAGTCTTTGTACATGAAGCAATCATATTTCCAAACCTTCCTAGTATCATGCATCTTCCATCTTTGAATTGAAGATCATAACCCTTGTCCACCATTTGTCCAACGCTCAACAGATTATGCTTCAAGCCTTCAACATAAAGGACATCATCAATGTTATGTTTACCACCAAGACAAATAGATCCTCTACCATGAATCACACCAGCATTGTTATCTTTGAATCTTACAACCCCATCGTCATATTTCTCTAGACTTACAAATTTGCTTTTGTCACCAGTCATATGATGTGACCATCCGCTATCAATAACCCACTCATCCTTTTCTTCAATTTGAGCTGCAAGAGCTTTCTCAACTTTAGCAGATTCAATAGCCATTAGACCATTTTCCTTGATAGCAATGAAAACCCATTCATCTTCATTTCCATTTTCTTTATCAGATTCTTCATCAATCACACCTTCTTCAGCATAATAGCATTTCTTTTGAAATCTAGGTTTGTTAGGCTTAGACTTAGGAACTCTTTCAGGACACCTTGAAGAAAAATGACCTATTTTACTACAAGAGAAATATTTAATAGGCAACTTTCCTTTATACTTACCTTGTCCTTTGCCTTCTTTCTTTACAATTAGTGCTTCTAGCTCTTCTACCTCTCTTTCTTCATCTTCAAGATGTTTCATCTCTTCCTCATACTTTAATGTCTTTCTAGAACTTTCTCCCAAATCATATCTTTGCTTGTTTCTTTCGGATACAGAGGTCTTAAATGTAGATTCAATCTTGGGGGAAAAATCACCAAATTCACTCAACTCAAAGGCAGCAAGTTTACCAATCAACATATCTCTTGTCACATTTGTCACTGTTCTAAGCTCTTCAATAGCATAAGCCTTTTATTTGTAAGAGGGAGGAAATTATTTGAGCACTTTAGCTACAATTTCTTGTTCATCCAAGGTACCACCGACACATCTAATACCCATCACGAGTTCATTTAATCTTTGCATAAAAGAAGAAATATTTTCATCTTCATCCATCTTCAAAGTTTCATACTTTCCTTTCAAACTTTGTAGCTTAGCGACCTTCACAAGTGCATCTCCTTCATACAAAGTCTCCAGCTTCTTCTAGATCTCATGAGTTGTCTTCAGATCCATCACATTTGTCATTTTTGAATCCGTCAGATCACTCAGCAAAGCTTCAATAGCCCTGATGTTAATCTCAGCCTCTTTAATCTCATTAGGAGTGGAAGGACCATTCTGAGGAATAACATATTTGTTCTTTGTAATCTTCCAAAAGGGTTCACCAATACACCTCAAATGACACTCCATTCTGGCTTTCCACAGAAAGTAGTTTGTTCCATCAAATCTAGGGCTATCCTTCTTGTATGATACCATCTCGGATCACCTCAAGCTTTTAAAATTCTTTAGATGAACCTGCTTTGATACCAATTGTCAGAAAAATAAGGACAGACAACTGAGAGGGGGGATGAATCAGTTGTCTCAGAATATTTAAACTTTTCAAAATTAACTTTACTTAATCTCAGATCTAATGAATTAACAATAAATCACAGACAATTAGCACATTGGAAACACAAAGAACACCAAGATTTTTATGTGGAAAACCTGTTAGGGAAAAAACCACGGTGGATGTCAGTCCACAATATTATACCCTGTTAAAAGTATAATGAAGAATAATGGGAATGCACATGCATTCAAGCACATTTCCTAGAGCTCACTACTCAAATACAAGAGGGATAACTTCCCAAAAAAGACACACTAGATCTTATATAAATTCAGATTAGATCTGCAGGGTATGAACTGAGAAAATAGCTTCTACAAAATCCTGATTATAGTTTTGATTAAGCACATAAACACTCCTTCACACTTCGCTCAAACTTCTTCACACTCTGCTTTGTAATCGAATGATTAGATTATTGTTCGCACAATTTCTCTTCCTCTGGCACTTCTTGCCTTCTATACACACTTTAACTTTTCACAAACAACCACTCTTATATATTCGCAACATGGATTTACATCAACAACTTCATCAGCCAAAATACAATATGAAATATAAAGCATATACACAATGTCGGCCCAAATTTACAAGTAAATTTTCAATGTGAATAGAACACCATCGACCAATATTATGTTGTGGCCCAAAACAAAATATCCAACACGAAAACACCTCAATTGATTTCTCCTCAAAGATCCAAAACACGCTACAACCACCATGTCGGCCAAGAACATAAAAACCTGAACACACAAGAGAAAAATCACCGACCATGAGCACACCGATCAATGCAGATGTGTAACAAAGATAAAGCATGATCTAGAAACATCCACAAGCACCAAGAATCATTAGAGAAGCATTCACAACAACTAAAATTACTAGAATCACATCAAATTCAATCAAGAGAACTAACTGAAACCACAGAAAAACTGTCAGAACACAACTATTCATAACATGATTAAATCTTCATGCGAACCTCTGAAACTTTCGGTGGATAAACTAGATATACTCAAAAATAAACCCTTTAGTCCACAATGATTGATCATAAACATACTAAGCAAGACACCTTCATGACCTTCACTATTCCACTGTCAACCTGCAACTCTTTCTTTAACAATTTTCTCAATATCCTCAACATATACAACTTACAATACATCAATGCTAATAGTGTTGACATCAATGAAAACCACAACATCCAACAGTTGTATAGGGGTTTTCCTTAGTCAAACCCTTGCTTTGGTGTTTCCACCTCCACAGATAGCAAGAAAAGCTACAAAATAGAAAGTACAATAAAGGAAAGAAGAAAGGAAAATATTGAACACTATAAAAGATGCTATGCTACTCTATCAAACCACAAAAGGAAAATGAAGTGATACCACCTCCACCCAAAGGCTCTCAAGGCCAATGAAGGGAGAATGCAAGCAATGAACTTGGAAAAGTTGACATGGCTGCAACAGTGACGAAGGGAGGTCTCGCAAGACTCCAAGCTCATAACTTCTATGGTAGCAGAGCATGTAAAAAGGTGAAGCTGATGGAGTAACAAGCGGCTGTAATGTTCAATGGGGTTATTTGAAAAATTACTAAGAGAATGCTAGAAGAATGAATGAATGTGTAGTGAAAATGCTAAAGAGATGAAGTGATTGTGAAATGAATTCCTTTGAAGGCCAAAATGGAAGAGAAAGAGTCATTTTCGGGTCAGTTGGTTGCACAGAGGTGTTACAATTTGACCCCAATGAGGAGTGTAACATCCCTACAGACCCTAGAGGCAGGAATTTATCAGGGATAGCAACGCGTCGTGCGCGTGTCCCTAACGAAAATTCCTCCACCGACATACAAAACACACGCCAAGTGAATGCATTTCAGATGGGTGATGCGGGTTTTCACCTTTGATTTTTATTTTCTAAGGTTAGGGTATGCAAAAGGGGAATTTACACAAGGGGTGCAAATTTTCTCCTATACATTTTTCCCCCACTTTAGCGAGCACGAGTATTAATGAGTGTTTTGTAAAATATATCAAAGAGTTAGAAATGTATACATGAACTATCAAGGAAGCAGACCACCATCTGGCGAACTTGAAAGCGCAGGGTAGGATAAGGACTCCACAAGTACTCTCTCCTAAAGAGGTTCGAATAAAAGTACTTCGTAGCTCCAAAGCTATGAAGTTGCACAAAGTACACCGAAGGCCCGCAGACCACGATGGACAAATCCCGTAGGATGCAAGTGCTTCATAGGACCTCAGACCTACAAAGAACGAATTCTCCAAAGTAATCTCTCATGAAGGAAGCCCAATGAAAGGGGACTCCACAAAGTCAGAATGGAAAGAAACTTCACAGGTGCATTTGCAAAGCAACATGTTAATCCGCAGATAAAACATGTTAGAAAACAAAAGCAACCATGCCAGCAAACAAGAAGACAGTGACACAAACAGTCAAGAAAAGTTGAAAAGCTTTCAAAGGGGCCCCTAGGGAAACCTTCAAAAGAAGAGGGGTCCACTCAAGGGACACGCTGTTTGAAAGTGAGAGAGTGTTTTTTCTCAAATCAATTCAACATCAAGGAATCCTTTCAAAAGATGTTCACTTCATCAAGGAATTCGGAAGAAAGAAAATGCCCCCTTGTGAGGGGAAGGTCAAGGCTTCTCCCATAGGAAAAGTTTCTCCCTCCTCGAAGGAAATTTTCTAAAGTTCTTTCTTTGCAAACCCATGACGAAGGAAACATGCTTCGTTAGGGGTCCTTCTTGAGAATGCGATTTTTGAAAACGTTTGCAAGGATTTTCCATAAAATATTTGTTGGATGCGAATGTATTTTTTGAAAATGGAATCAAGCCAGGAAGAGAGAAAGATAATAGAGTGAGAGAGAAAACAAAAACATCATGAACAAAGGGCATAGGGGCGATCTAATATTTCGAGGTCAAAGTTGCTCATAAATATACATAAGTATAATAATAGTATATAGATGAACTGTCATCAACCCCCTACTATATCAGACCATATGAAGAATGCACGAGAAAACAAAGTAAAAATTTAAAAAAATTGGTTCAACATGGAAGGGAAGCCTAAATGCCCCCAACACTTTGCATCGTCCCCAATTTTCCAAAAATCAATACACATAACAAAGAAAGAATGATGCCACAAATAGAGGAAGTTTTACGACACATAATTACTCCCATATCCAAGCACCTACGAGGGTGAAAAGGGTCATCCAAGAACACATAATGCAAGCACGGGGGAACACATTACAACAAACACACACCTAATCTAAAGGTAAAGAAGAGGCACCCCTAAGCACTCATCGACCAAGAGGTCGTCCACTTCCCAATCTAGATCGTTATACGGGGAAGGCAGATGAGCCTGCAGTGGTGGAATGTTAAGGGGGAACCCTCTGACCCTCCTGCAACAAGAGCCAAGGAAGGAGACTCTTTGGGGTCTCCTCCACTCAATTCCTATGGAGAAAAGGTCAAGGATTTCACGAAGATCACCGACAGGGTCGAGACCTCATCCAAAGAGTTAAACATGCACTTCACAAGAATTCCATGTGTTACCTCAATAGGCGAAGGAGGTGACAACCGAGATTCATTGCTAGGATCATCAAGTGATTCAGGAGCAGTGACAAACTTAGGATACATTGGATCTTCTTCCATCACAAGGATGACACATGCTAATGTAGAACCACCCTTTGAAGGGGAGGGACTCCTCTTTTGACCCCTATTGCTAGTGGGGCCATTCTCCACCTTCTACTTTTTCAAAGGGTACGAGACCCCCACAGACAATGTAGAGGGCATAGAGGAGGAGGAGAAAATTGCGATGGACACCACCAAAGTGTTTGGAATGTCCACGGTCTTAGAGAATGGTAGGATGTCTGGGAGGGACACCAAAAGAGGTGGCTCGACTGAACGAGAAATAAACACCTACACCTTTTTAGGGTCAAGGTTTTTTACGCTCACAGTAGGAGCTATAAGTAGAACCCAATTCGAGTGAACCAAGGCAGAGGGGGAAAGAGAGGAGGACACAACAACGGGATGTCCTAAAACAAGGGCAGTTAGCTCCCCTTCCTTTGCAACTCAGCATGTTCATCCACCAGAGCCTTTCATTAGCGCTTGTGCTCACGAGCAAGGTAGTTTTTGTGAATTTGGGAGCCAGAGACTAGAAGTTGAGATGGAACAGAAGGCTCCTACTTAGCCATAGGAGTGTCCATCGTGACCGTTTCTGGAGGAGGGAGTGAATCCTTGACGGGAGTAGGAGGAAGAGACTGAGAAGAGGTTGGAAATAAAGCAAGGGGAGTCGACTCTAACACCTTAGCGGTGGGCCTCTTCCCATTCACTACCTTAGGAGTAGGAGTAGTAGGAGGTCACAGAGGTTGAGACATAGAGGATTCCCCACAGGGACTCTTCCTTCTACCATATCGAATAGGCCTAGGCACCGTGGGCAGAATGGGAAGTTTGAATGCAGGACGCTTGGGCTTTTGCCAAGTGGGCACCATAGGGTTCTCCCACAAACACAAAGCAGAATCCGATGGCACCACAGTAGGGCAAGAAGAAGTGGCAGGATGGAAAACAAAAGAGAAGGAAGAGGAACATCAAAAATGATTCTCTTCTTCCCTTCTCTAGGCCATGGTGGCATCATTGTCAGCTTTCAAACAATCCCTATGTGAGATGGCATAGGGAAATGGAGGGCACCTCACCTTAGGGGTTAAGTTCCCTTTCTTGTACTTCTCATAGGTTTGATACAAGAGGTCTATCCTAGACAAAAGTGGACCAATGGGTATAGGCCAAAAGTGATCCAAAGAATAGCTACCACACGCAATTGATAGTTTATAGCCGATGTCATGGATTACGTGCACTGAACCCTCATGGACAAATTTCAAACACTTATGCACAACCGAGGGGACTGCATTCATAGCAACCAACCAGGGGATACTCAGTTTCACTCTGAAGAGTTCAGACCCCGGGATTATGTCAAAAAGAGCAAGTTTACTAATTTAGGTCCAACAAGGACCGACAAGGTGATACTTACCAAGGGGAGGTATGGAAAGTCCGTCATGTGTGCAGATGGTACTTTCAGGTGTGTCATACCCATCTTTATGTAGGAAATTGATCAACATGATCTCCTTAGTAATCACATTTACTCAATACGTCGGGTCAACAAGAACACCTCTCACAGTGTTCCCATTGATCCATGTGGGGATATAAAGAGGAGATGGTTCTTTGTTATAACCCATTAAAAAGTCCTGCAAGGTAAAAGTTATACCAGAAGAACTACTTGTAGGCTACATGGAGGGGATAGGAAAATGCTAAAAGGAAGTCATCACGTACACTAAACAACACCTTCACAGAGCCCCCAAAGGTTTGCAATTGGACAATTACCCAACTAAGTCTTTGTTCCGCAATGCCTACGAAACCTTTCAACTATATCTACTAGGGGTCATAGATTGGGTTGTAAGGTAAAACACCTCACAACACTCACACCTACAATGTTCCTAGGATACGATGGAAGGTCAACCCTTCAACACTGCTAAACAGAACAAAAATGGTTCACGTCGGGTTCACCAAAAATGTGAGAGGGGGACCAACCACACCAAGGCTCTAGGTCACGAAGAGCTAAGAGCAGAGGGTTTCCCTAACTTACCTCAAGCTAACATATGTTTTGGGATGAGAATCGAGAATGGAGAGCACTCTCAAGTGCTTTTGTCACTCTACAGATCTGAGAGTCTAAATGGAGCTAGACTAGTTGGTTTTTGGAGTTTAGATTGCACCTCAAACAACTCTCTAATCGAGGATGGTAGTGTGGGTTTAGGCAACAACGCAGCACATTGGCATCTCTCTAGTGCACTGGCATCTGTGAGAGGGGGACCAACCACACCAAGGCTCTAGGTCACGAAGAGCTAAGAGCAGAAGGTTTCCCTAACTTACCTCAAGCTAACATATGTTTTGGGATGAGAATCGAGAATGAAGAGCACTCTCAAGTGCTTTTGTCACTCTACAGATCTGAGAGTCTAAATGGAGCTAGACTAGTTGGTTTTTGGAGTTTAGATTGCACCTCAGACAACTCTCTAATCGAGGATGGTAGCGTGGGTTTAGGACAACGCAGCACATTGGCATCTCTCTGGCGCACTGGCATTTGTACAACCAAAAAAAGTAAAGTACAAAATAAAATTCCAAAGAACCTACTAACTGCCTAGCTAACTAGTTTTAACAAAATAAACATAATGATAAAGTAAGAAATTTAACTACGTAAATGATAAAGTAAGTAAATGAAGACAAGGGTGATGAATATCAACTCACAAAAGCTCTAGTTCGCTAGTGAAATCTATGCACATGTTCACCTACACACAAGCAAGAGGGGGAAAATTTTGGGATGTATAGGGATTTTCCTTAGTCAAACCCCACTTTAGTGTTTCCACCTCCACAGACAGATAGAAAAGCCACAAAATAGAAAGTATGATAAAGGAAAGAAGAAAAGAAAATATTGAACACTACAAAAGATGCTACGCTACTCTATCAAACCACAAAAGGAAAATGAAGTGATACCACCTCCACCCTAAGGCTCTCAAGGCCAATGAAGGGAGAATGCAAGCAACGAACATGGCAAAGTTGACATGGTCGTAGCAATGACGAAGGGAGGTCTCACAAGACTTCAATCTCACAACTTCTATGGTAGCACAACACATACAAAGGTGAAGTTGATGGAGTAACAAGCTGCTATAATGCTCAATGGAGTTATATGTGAAAAATGCTTGAGAGAATGTTGGAAGAATGAATGAATGTGTAGTGAAAATGCTAGAGAGATGAAATGATTTTGAAATGAATTCCTTTGAAGGCCAAAATGGAAGATAAGGATTCATTTTCGAGTCAGTTGGTCGCACGAAGACATTATAATTCAACCTCAATGAGGAGTGTAACATCCCTACGGACTATAGAGGCAGGAATCTATCAAGGATGGTAGTGCACTGCATAGACATATGCGCATAACGCTGACATCTGTGCACCGCGCTTGTGTCCCTGATAAAAATTCCCCCACCATCACACAAAACACACACCAAGTGGATGCATTTCAGATGGGTGATGTGGAATTCTGCCTTTTGTAAGGATCCGCAAATCTCACTTACTAAATATAAACCTCAATTTCCAAAATAATTTAATAGAATAATATAATTATAAATTGGTGCAGGAAAAGAGCAATAATTAAATAACTTTCATCACTATATTCAAATGGTATAACATGCATATCAATGAATCAAGATCTATCAAAGAATCTCTGACAAGTGATTTTTCGGTATACATGACAATCATCTTTATTCAAACTAAATAACTTACAAGTACTACACAACTAACCAACCTAAGGATGCTTTTACAAGAAAGGCTAGCTCATCCATGGTCAACCACCTAGGCCTGCAAGAAAATGTTAGTGAATAGGGGTTTGCCTTGGTCAAACCATGTTTGGTATTCAAAACTGGAAATGAAATGAAATAAGATACATGAACGAAGAATAATCACATTATGATGTTGCAACTCATTGAGACTCTAGCATTAAGTTCTTGCTTGATTGTGATAGATCTTGACTTGATTGCTTCTTGAATCATGAAATCTTCATCACAACATTAACTCAAATACCCACATGATACATGAATGATGATTAGGAATTGTGTGGTTACTATCACAACAATGTCAATAAGAATCTTTCACTCATAAAAGAATACTTTTTAGAAGGTAACACTACCTATTGTTTTTCATAAGCAAGATTCCTATTCTTCCTTTCAAGTAATGAGGTTTAGAATAATTGCATACAAGTTCCCACAATAAAGAATCAAGAATGTGAACTTAAAGAAATTAATCCAGTGCCTTGCACCAGATACATGATCTTCTACTTTTCCAAAAGGCCACAAACCTTAAGCATTGACTACAAGATTTGTCTATATTACGAAGTAAAACCTACAAATTCCACTTGAAGTCCTTCCTAGAAATTCCATACATTTTAGAAGCAATTCTAAAATTTAATTGAGCATACAACCTTTCATGTACTAAATGAACATCTAACTTTTAATTCCCAACTTTTAACTTTTGTTTATATTCTCTTAACATATTATCTACTTAGAAATTATTACTTAATGGGGAGATCGTCTACAAATATTCTCACCAAATTAAGACTAAATTATAGTCAGTCAACCAAATAAAGCTTTATTTTTAAAAAGTTGTCCTAGACTTATTCAAGGAGAGATAATTGTCTTTTTAAAACATACCATCAATTACAAATTCTTGGCGATGTCACTAAAATATCATTGAAGAACATTCATATTCCTAATATTTTGATTATACATTGAGTTAATATTTAGTGTCTTTAAGTAATGCAACATTCCTTTAGATAAACTATAAAATAAGTTTTACTGCAAGATAGAAATTGAATATATATATATATATATATATTTATTTATTTATTTATTTATTTTCAAATGTAATTTTACAATTCAACTAATTAATTACTTATGATTCTCATAAATGTAGTAATTTAATGTGTTTCTGTAATTTTTCTATTGTTCAACTGAAATTTTAGTATGAAATCATAATTCAACATGTATATTAAATTCATTCATATATATATAAGGATATATGTATATATATCTGAGAGTATATATATATATATTCTGGAAGTATCTGTTATAAACAGAGATTAAACTCAGAATATAAAAAAAAAAAAAAAAAATACAATGCAACAATTTAGAGAATTTCTTATATAAAAATTTCAACTTATATATATTTAATTACTTACTTTTATATATATATATATATATATATATATATTTCAAGAAATTATCCTTATACACAGAATCGAATCCCAATACCATAATTTTCAAATAAACACACACAACCATTTAAAATTCATAATGTTTAAAGCAAGTAACAGTTTACAGCGAAGTCGATTCTATTGAGCAAGTTTAGACTGATTTGCAGTTTTAAAAAAAAACATGAGGAAGGAGTGAGAAGACGGTTGTATGGAGGGAGACGGCTACTGTGGGAGGGGCAATGCCCTCTCCACAGGCCGCCGCAGCCTGTGGAGAGGTCGCTGGCCTCTCCCCAGCGCCCCTCCTCACAGCCTTTGGCTGTAATTTTTTTACAAAACATTTGCCATTGTTTTTCAATGAATCTGCTATCAAATTTGCGCGATTCTCCAGTCGGCTTCAGGTACTGCATTTTTAAAACAGTATTATAATATATATATATATATATACACACAAAAAATTGCTGAATACAGACTGATAAACACAACTATGAAAATAAAAAAGAAGTTTCTACAATACAAGTGTATTTTCTGTTCAGTATACGAAAGCGGCAATACGGTAAAATGATATACACATTTGTATATATAAATATATATATGTGTATATATAATATAAAGGAAAATAAGAAAAGAAATAAAATACAGACTTGCACAGCTATGAATCTTAATTTTTATATAGAGATAGACGATTTCAAATTTAGAACAGAGAACTTCAATCCTCTCATAACCAATAATTTATTCGCACATTCAGAAATCTAAACACATTGGAGAAACTTTAAAAGCCTGGAGAGAACGCTATCCTTGTTGATTTTGTTCTGGTTCTATTGTTCTTTCCCGTTCTATTCCTCTTCTTGTCCATTTTTTATCGAAGTCTGCTGTTCTTGTCTTGTATCTATTTTGTTTTCTGAGAGAAAGAGAAAATGAGAAAGATCAAAGAAAATAATGAATCTCGAGAATGAATCCTCTTGCTGAGAAAATAAGAGTTTTTATAAACTTTTATTACTTTCTTCCTCCTTTTTCCATCTTTTTTTTTTTTTTTTTGCTTTGTTTCTCTTTTGTTTTCCTAATTTTAACATATTTTCTTATTATTTTTCTATTTTTTAATTGTTTTTCTATCTATCAGCTTGTTTTCAAAAATCTTCCCATTTTTTTCCATTTTATTCCAAGTTTTTTCAATAAATCTAATTTTAAAAGAAAGCAAGATTTATTACTATGCTCATAATTATCTTCAAATAATAATAAATAATATTTAATTTTCAAAGAGATCATTAAAAGTAAAATAAAACAATTATTTTATTTTATCTTTTTGTTTTATTTTCTTTATCCTTGCTTTCATTCCAATTTTGCCTTCCTTTTCTATTTCTTTGTTTTTTTTTTTTTTAATTTTTCATTATCTGGATAAAAGAGATAAATATATATTTATTTTATTCTTTTTAATTTACTACAAAATAATAAATATATATTTTATTTTAAGAGGAAATCAAATACTAAAATAAATTACATATATATATATATATATTCTAAGTCTATTTGATTCTAATCAAAGGATAATCCAAATTTTCTTTTAATAAACAAATCATTGCATCTGGCACTACCAATCATATGAAGATACTTCCTCCCTGATGACACTCTCTCTCTACTAGAAGTATTTTCCTGTCTCGCACATGAAACAATGTTTGGTCAGAAAGAACTTTTGAATAGTAGTATTAAAGTATAAATCAATTATTGAAAATAGAGATCGTGAAACCTTTGGGTTTGATTTTCTAACGTGAGGGTATGTAAAAGGGGAATTTACACAAGGGGTGCAAATTCGCTCCCAAACAACTCCTAATAAAGTCATTCAGTGGTAATGAAGATGCACCTTTACATGTTTAACTCTTTTTCATCCCCATATCATGCTTACATGCATAGTGATGATACATTGATGAATGAATTTGGTGATACCTTAGTTGACGAAGTTAAGCTCAATGGATTGATTCATGTCTCGAATATTATATAGCATTATATGATTCAATGTGTACATTAATAAATTAATTTATTATTAGCCCTAGACCCGTTAACATCAATTATGAAGGGCTCTTGTGCTAGAACTTCTTCTAGCAATATGTCTACAATTTTTTCCTTATTTTTCTTTTATGATAGAGGATTTTGAACCTCTTGAGTTTCATCTTCCCCATCCTCTTCAGTAGTCTAAATTATTTTTCTTTTCACTGGTTGTTTTGTTTGTGCAATTTTATTCCCTTTCTTCACACTCATTTTTAGTAGGGTCTTCGAGATCTCTTGTAAGGTCTTTGAGTGGAAATTGTCTATGAAGATGAAGTGGGCCCTTCAAATTGTATACTAGTTGCTTCACTTAATCTCCCAAACCTTCTTGTTATCAGTGTTGTTTTTTAGAGTGGTGTGGAAGAAGAGGGTTGTATTAGGCCTTTCAGTGGGATGCCCCACTATTTATGCAATTGTTCCTTATTCTTTTCTAGTTTTACCTCCACATTTTTCCTCTATAAATTGTCCATAATTTCCTTGTATGTCTCAAATATCTTCGTATCAAGGTCCTTTGATTTTCTTAGTATGTTTTTGGTGTATGAATTTGCTTCCTTCTTTGTCACCTAATATGGGAGCTTGGTTATCCAAGATGCTCTTGGTTCCACCAGGTCTCCATGTATGTATAATCCTTATAAAATAAGAAAGTTATGTTGTTTATATATTGTTTTATAAATTCTTAAGGGATCCATTCTTTGGCCTGAAAATGTTGTTGAAGGCTTTTGAAAAAGCCCCAATAGGCAATGGTATATTTTTGTTTGTTTTTGAATTTCAATGCATGGTGTTTTATTTTTGTTGCTACTATCAAGTGTTCTTGCATTTCTTTTCATTTAAATGTGGGAAATTTATTGAGAAAACAATAAATTAAGCAAATGAGTAGTGTACCATACCGAAAATTATACCGAGAAGTCTTTATCTTTTGGACATTCTTCATTAGCTGCTCCCTCATCACTTCACATAGGTTAAAATATTTCCATTCCATGATCATGTGGATAGTTGTTGTGGTTGAGTCTTCTCAGTTCAAATGCATAGTAGACCTTGTAAGTGATACCCATGGTGGCATACCACACTACAGGGTTTTTTATTACCATTACACTCATGTTGCGGCCATTAGGTGTGGCACTGATCAACTCAATTACTTTATCATTCTTTATAGCTTTATTTTTTTATATATCCCCTACCATACTTAACCATGTTACATCATGGATGGCTTTCTTTATGATTCGGTAGGATTTTTCCACATATATGGATTCATCACGCACCCTACTCAAAATTATTCTTACCCAATCAATGTTCATCTTAGAAATTGGGGTAATCTTTCCATATATCAAGGTTTTCTTGTTCCACCTCCTAGAATTGTTGTTGATATATGCTTTGGCAGCTAAGTAGTGTCTGACATAGCTCTTCAAATTTGGTATGATCATTTTTTTCTATTTCCTCATGGATATATTTTCTCACATCCTTTTATACACCACATCTACCGATACACTAGAAAATGCCCCATCGTTGTCCACCTCCATCTCCTTAAAGGAATGCTTCTTATACTTTGGGAATGGTTTCTCAGAGGTATCCATGAGAAATGGTGTGCCCATCTTACATTTTTAGCTCAGTGGGGTTTCTAAGTTGCAAAGCTCGGTTTATAGTTAGTTAGAGTGTTCAAGTGCAAAGTGAAAAATGAGTGAGTGAAATAGGTCTTAAGTAGGGTTAGGGTAATCCTTTTGTGCATTTTTTTTTTTTTGTTAAATTTTTGTGGTCTTTTTTGGGCGTTCCCCACCTTTACTCTTAATGGTATGCTTTTTTCATTTATTATCTTAGAATACATAATGTACAAGTATTGATATTTCCCTTTATGTTATTCATCCTCCTAGTTGGTGATTATGCTTAAGTCTTGATCCATTCACATAGCCCATTATATTCACTCTCCATCCATTTTTCCTAGTCTCATCGCTTCAAATTTCACAATCTCATGTGTAGTAAGGTCTTAGCCACCTTACTTTCAATTTTCCTTGATTTTTGAACTTGCTATCATATAGCATGACTAAATTACCTACTTCGGAAGTTTTAAGTTGAAGATTTCTGGCATGCCAAGATTTTTTTCTTTTCCATTCTAATAGTTGGTTATATAGGGCTATAAGCCCATTTTCATCCTATTTCTCTAATTATTCTATCCTTTAGGTCAAGGACTCATCATCGTCCAACCACAAGGTAAGTATGGTATGTAGATTAGGAATTATAAAGTTTAGAGGAATTGTGGCATCAATCCCATAGACAAGTTGAAATGTTGTGAATTTACTTGTTCTTTTATAGGATGTGAGGTAAGCCCAAAGTATCATAGGTACCTTTATGTCCCAGTTTGATCTATTTCCATCACATATTTTAGTTACTTTTATACTAATCATTATGTTTAAGTCTTTACTTGCCCAATTTTCTTGAGGATGATAGGGTAAGATTTTGTTGTGTAATCATGAAGTTTTGTAATAATTTTGTAATCATTTTATTTATAAAGTTCTTGCCTTGATCACTTATGATACTTAAAAGGACAACCATATCTTGTGATTATATTTTCATACAAGAACCTTACGATAGTTTTTTTGGTACAATCTCTTGTAGGTTTTGCTTCTACGCACTCTATTAGACATTTCACCCAAGTTATTATCAATCTTGCTCTTGAATAATGCATAAGAGGATAAATTGTACCAATTGATTCTATTGCCCATTTCTCAAAGGGAATTTGTGCTAGTACCAATTTCAAAGGAAATTCATCTTTTACTGTATGTTTTCCTACCGAATATCACAACTCTTTATGTAGTTCTTTGCATCCTTGTGAAGAGTTGGCCACCAAATTCCAACTAATTTTACTCTTTTGTTGTAGTGTCACCATAACTATTTCCGTTGGGTATGCCCTCATCTGCTTACCTTAAGATTAATTCCCTCTCATGTTCATATACAACCCTTCTCAAGATTTCATCTTTTCATAAGTGATGCAGCTCTCATACCAATGTGTATGACATGGGCTTCTACTTTAGTGATTATTTATCCTATAATGAAATATATTTAGGGAATTCACCAGTTGGCAGTAGTATAATAATATCATGTAATTACTTTGGTATTGCATTTGAACTCTAAATAAATGTATGATAGGGAGGTCTTCTAGTTGATCCTTCAGTTCTCTTAATTCTATCCTAGACAAATAGTCAGGACCCTAATTATTCTTTTCGGGTTTTACCATTATTTTAAAGTTAAACTCCTAATAAGAGTAGCCATCTGCATATTTGGCCTTGTATGACATGTATGTTCAGTATATATTTTAATGGTTCATGGTCTCTGAAGAAACTAAAGGAGGTAGATAGTAAATAACGTTTAAAATTGTGTAATGTGCAAACCATGGCTAGTGCTTCTTGTTCACTTGTGGTATAGTTCTTCTTTTCTTATGTTATTGTTTTGCTAGAAAATACGATGGGATGATATTTACTTCCTTTGGGTTGAGCCAACATTGCTCCTATTACTATTCCACATGCATCCACATGCACATGAAATGGTATGCTCCAATCTGGAAAAATTAAGATAGGTGCTTCTGCAATTTTCTACCTTAATGTAACAAATACAATTTGACGATTTTCATTCCACTCAATGTTCTTACTAGATTTTTTTTTAACAATTCCTCCAAGGGTGTGGTATTACCAACATAACCTCTTATTAATTTTTGGTTATAACCAGTATATCCCAATAATGTTTTAACTTTTAGAGTAGTTTTAGGAGGTGTTAGTGTCATGATTAATGTGATTGTCAGAGGGCCACCATCAATCCTTATTTATATATCATGTAACCCAATAATGTTCCAAAGGGTATTGCAAACATACATTTCTTTAATTTCAATGAGATCTACATAGTTCTGCACTTATTAAACATCATTCTAAGCACTTGCATATGGTCTTTGACCAATCCATATACCATCCAGTCATCTAGATATACCTCCAAAAAGTCATGTATAAAATGCTTGAATGTATTTATCATGATTCTATTGAATATTGTAGATGCATTTTTTAGATCAAATGACATCATTCTATACATGTAGGATCCCCATTCTTATGCAATTATAGTTTTGGGTTGGTTCTCTTCTCTTATTTTGACGTGGTGATAGAGAAAAAACCCATCAATAAACAAATATATCTCCCTATTGACAATTGATTCTAATATTTCTTTTGTAAAGAGTGTAGGAAAAGGATCATGTATGTAGGCTTTATTCAACTCCCTATAATTTTCATATCCTTCTTTTTTTTTTGCACTACCGTGGGACTTATCCATTTTGCATCCTCTACTAGTTTTATAATTCTTGTAGCAAGAATTTTGTCTAGTTTTAGTTTTACTTTCATTTTCATATTTTAATTGATTCTATAGGGTATTTTCTTTAATGGTTTAACCCCTTCTCTTAGTACATTTTTTCATGACACTTGCTTCTTCTTTTATCCCCTTTAATTTTGTGAATGTTCTAGGAAACAAATCTTCAAACTCTGACAATTTTTTTGCAACTTGTGCTACCAAGTTTTCATCCTAGTAGTCCCTTATCTTTGTAAGTTTAGGGTCCCCTTTTTTTCCAATATTTTCCTCTCTAAGATTAATTGATTGGTTATAGTATATTTTCCTAGATTAGGCAGATGATTCTAGTTGCCTCTCCCCTTGATTCACCTCTATATCCATGTTGTATTTATACTCATCTTCTTGTTGTGTTATACAACATCTCCTTTCACTACAAGTTATCTTTTTATCCATCCATTCAATATATTTCCATATTCCTTCTATCTGAGGAGTTGGGAAGTAGGATGTAGTACAAGTACTTCATTGCTTGTGTTAGGTTTTATTACTATTTCCTTCATTTTAAGTAGTCCAGTGTGTATATGTTGATCCTAATTGTAAAAAGAAAATGTATGCAGGAAATCCATTTTGAGTTTGATCCAGGATTTTGTCTCTCCTCTTATTTCTTGATTTATAAACCAAATCTAAACAATCGGTGTTAATGTCTAGTAGAAGAGTTGGATGTATATTCTCTCAGCATACTCATTCCTTACCTCCCATCTTTGTATACAAGTGTTTAAGTAGTCTTGCGGCAAGATATTACCATCATATTTAGGTGTATCAATATATTCTACCTCTTTCGGTAAGTATCTTTTTTTAATTAGGATTTTGAATAATTGATAAAAAAAATTGAAGATGGCTCCAATCATCAACTTTGATTGTAACAGTCTGGTAAACCTTCTTTAAGCTTTCCTTTAAAACAATCATGGGATAGGGTATGAAATACTCCCTAATAGAGTACTTGATAGCAAAAGAACATTTCTCAATAGTGTTTTTTATTCCCTTGAAGGTGGCTCCATTTTACAAGCACTACAGAATAAAGGGAAGCTTCACCCAAAATGAAGACTTGCAAGTCAGGTGTCTACAATTCAAAAATCCAAGTATAATTAACTACTTCACAAAAAATAAGGTTTATATTAGATGATAGCTTTAATTTTAGCTAATGATGAGAATATGGTAAAGAAAAATCCCTTTTAGAGATCAGATACTTCAATTCCCTTAAATCTTAGCTTCCTCATCAATCCAACCACATAGAAATCCTTGCAAAAGCTACATGTAAAATATTTTTCCACCAGTCTTCTAGAGACCTCCTTCTCCCCATCAAAAGCAAGTTCTTCAATCCACAACCTAGAAATTGAATTATCATCCTCTTCCTTAATGACACACTGAACTAACAAAAGGTAGAGAAGAAGAAGAAAGTGGAATGAAATCCCATCATGATAAGCACTATTACAAATAACTTGTATATTATAGACATCGAACAATAAATAATCGCAAGGTTTGTTCATCTTTCTCAAAATTAATTTTAGCACATCAAAGTTAGCAACATTTTTCCTCCTTGAAATGGAAACATCATATAGGTTTTGACTAACAACAAATGTAAGGCTTCAGTTTGAATAGTTTTGTCATGATTTTCACTATATGTATCTAAAGCATTCTTTAATATTTAAATAAAGGGTTTGTTTTCAAGATCCCTCAAATAGTTTATTTGTGTTATGATTTGTTTAAAACATTTTATATCTTATAGATTCATAAATTTATATGGGTCCTGCCACAATACTGGTTTACTTTTTCAGGGAGATCCTGATTTTTGCTGAAATCACATAGTTTTAGAAAATATAATGATTTAAGCCTTCAAAAGTTCCATTTAAAGGATTCCAATTGAAGAGGGTTTGATCAAACCACCTTAGACCAAGCCCCCTTGGATAGAACCCCGCTAGTTTTAAACCATACCTATAACGGAGTCTCCTTTATGTTGGAAATATTGTCATTGATGTCAAAGACACTCAATGGAGATTGTTGGCAAAGTTGTCATTGATGTCAAAGTGAATAGTCAATATCAAATGAAGGATTACAATTTGTTTTATAAAGAACATATATATACAATGTATGTTGACTATCTTCCTCAGTAACACACAGGAAATATATTCCAGATATAAGAAATGAATGATCTGCATATCAAGAGCAGCAATCAGATTAAGAAGCAGATCATTATAAACACAGTATTAAGATAAGAGTTTTTTTGCAGGCTTGAGTGAAGACATAGAAGACAAAATCAGATATACATATATATGAGATTGTCCAAGAATGAAATATGAAGCAAATACATTTATGAAATCAACAATTATAATTAAGACAAATAGAAGAGAGAAAAATTCATCTATGAAAAGCAACGAAGGATTTAAGGAAGTGAATAAGACAAAAAACAAATAAGAATAATATCTTTTTGAATATTAAAACAAAAGTTTATGTGCAGAACATAAGACAAAATACAGAAAAAACAAAATACATTAAAGACAAAAAAAGAGAAAGACAAAGTCAAAAAGTGATACTAAAAGCAATTGAAGTGGTGCGATTATTTTAAAGGTTTCAGATTTGTTAAGTCAAAAAAGCATGTCTTCCTGAAAAGCCACAATTTTCTAAATGGAAAGATGCGAATAAAAGAGATGTGTATTCTTTAAAGGATACGTTGTGTTCATTTATAACAGATTTATCAAAAACTAAAAATGAGATAATACGATTTCATAAAGCGCCTCATTCTAAATAGTATAATCTCTAAATGGCACGATTTGTTTTCATAAAGGAAAACAGATGTATCAAAGAGGTGCGATTAAGATTTTTTCTTAATACAAACAAACAAAAATAAAAGAGATCTGAAGTCGTGTGTCCCAGCCTTGGAAGGATATGTTTACTATCAAACAAATACTTGAAGTGATACGTTGGAAAACTAAATCATATTTTCAAAGATTAAATTTGATAAGATATGATTAAGACATGAAGAGGCAGATTTTTAAATAATGTGCTCTTTCGTCAAGGGTTGCAATTCATAAGCAACATATATAATTAATTTTCAAAACAGATTTGTAAGAGTGGTTGTAGAGTATAAGCATTTCAGTCAAGAGTCCCATCTTCTTGTGTGGGCTTAAGGTGATATCTTTCATCACATAAAGCAGATTCGAAGATAGGGATTGTGTAGATCTTATTGAAGGCAGTCATCTTACATCCGTCAAGTCAAGGTTTGGTGCCTTGCATTAGGGGTTGGTGCTCCTCGTAGGTAGGTGCCTACTAAATTTTTAAAGGTTTGGGTGTTCCTTGTAGGTTGTATCCTACTAAATCATCTTTCTTGAAAGTCTAGTAGGTTGGTTCCTACCTTCTTGTAAAAAATCATTTCAATTAAGTTGTATCAACTTGTGTAAATTGGTTCATATCAAAAGTTGATTGTAATAAGGTTGAAAGAGAATTGAAAATTAAATTTTGTGTTGATTTACTGATTCACCCCCCCCCTCTGAGTAAATCTTTTGTGCTCTTCAATTGGTATCAGAGCAAGGTCCTTCTTGAAAGCCTAACCGCTTGAAGGAGATCCTTAAGAGCACTCATGGTAGATCATAACAACACAGTGAAAGCACCCATCTTTGATGGGACTAATTATGCATTTTGGAGTATTAAGATGGAAGCATATTTGAATGCACTTGGGTTTGATGTGTGGAAATCTGTTGTTGATGGGTATACACCTCCAGCTACCACTCCAACGGATCAAGTAGGGAAAAAGAGAAGTGAGAAAAATGCAAAAGCTAAGCATGCTCTTCTTTGCAGCCTAACAGATTCTGAATTTACAAAGGTCATGAGGTGTAAGTCAGCAAAAGAAATTTGGAACAAACTTCAAAACATCTATGAAGGAGATGCAAAAGTAAAGAAGGCAAAGTTGCAAACTCATAGAAGGAAGTTAGAAACTCTTAAGATGGAGGATGATGAAGATATTGCTTCATATTTTCTTCGTGTTGATGAAACGGTGAACATCATGAGAGGACTTGGTGAAGAGATTGATGATGCCTTCATTGTTGACAAAATTCTAAGATCTCTTTCTACAAAGTTTGAGGCCAAGGTTGCAGCATTAGAAGAATTAACAAACTTGGATCAGCTATCAAAGGATGAATTGCATGGGATCCTTGCTGCCTATGAGATGAGGATTGAAGGAAGATCACCACAAAAGGAAGTCTCATTCAAAGCATCCAAAAAGGGCAAGAACAAGCATGAAGAAAAGGATGAAAAATCAAGTGATGAAGCAAAAGCTTACTTCATGGGAAAACTTAAGAAAGGAAAAGGAAAATATAAAGGAAAATTTCCCTTTAAGTGCTTCAATTGTGGAAAAGTTGGACATTATGCCTCAAAGTGTCCTCAAGATGATAGCAGCTCTAGTGAAGAAGAAAAAGAAATCAGCAACAAGAAAAAGGGAAAGAAGAATTTCAAAACAACTCAAAGAAGAAGTCTCAAAAACACAAGAAGAGTTTCTATTCAAAGAAAGAGCAGCACCTGAAGAACAAAGTGAAGATTGTTCAAGCAATGGTGAAGAAGAAATATTGTTTATGGCTGAATGTGAAGAACAAAACGTTGATCAAGAATGTGATGAAGAAGAGGAGATTGATCAAGATTGCAATGAAGAAGAGGAAGTGGATCTTGAAGAAGAATTGCACTATGCATACAAGAAAAATGAAGATTTGAAGAAAAAGGCTGCCAAGTACAAAATGAAGATCAAAGAAATGACAAAAGACTTGGAGAATTCAAGCAAAACTATTGAAGATTTGAGAGCTCTAATCATGGAAGCTGAAAGAAATGAAGGAGAAATGAAGATTAAACTCAACACAAAGGAGATGGAATGTGACAAGCTGGATCAATGCTAAAGATAGAATTGGAGAAGACAAAGGAACAACACACAAAGGTTGATGAAGACTCTAGCAAATTGATTGAGCTTATGAAGGCTCAAAGCTTCTTTCAAAACAAAACAGGGGGCAGTTTTGAAGGACAATCCAGGAAGGTTACTAACCCCAAGGAAGAATCTAAAACCTTCTCAAAACAAGGTGAAGAAGAATGGATAAGTGTTGATCCTAAAAGAAGATTGAATACTAGGCACTTCTATGCATTTAATGGCTATTGTTTTCTATGTAATAAATTTGGCCACAAGGCCTTAAATTGTAAAAATAAAGCAAAGAATATTCCTAGCTACATTAGGAGAGATTATAATCCTTTCACACCCTTAATGGACTTTAATAGCTTATGCTACAATTGTAATAATTTTGGGCACAAAGCTCAAGCTTGTAGGACAGTTTTTAATGATTCTCCAAAGCAAAACAAGAAAGAAGATAAGTCCATTAAAAGGAAAGAAATGCCTATCAAAGTATGGAGGAAGAAGGAGAAATCCATGTTCATTCAAACAGCCTTACATGTTGAAAGTAAGAAGGATAGATGGTACATTGACAGTGGGTGCTCAAAGCACATGACTGGTGACAAGAGCAAATTCATCTCTCTTGAACCAACTAATGAAGGAACGGTAAGATTTGGTGATAATACAAGAAAAGAGATAAAAGGAAAAGGAATACTTAGTCTAGATAATGGGAAAACCAAAACAGAAAATGTCTTGTATGTTAAGGGCCTAAAAGAAAATCTACTAAGTGTTAGCCAACTTTGTGATCAAGGGCATAGTATCACATTCTATTCTAAAACATGTGAAATCAAGAAAGATGGAAAACTAATTGCTCAAGCTGAAAGAAAACACAATTTGTATGTTTTAAAGGAGATAAGTTGTGAAAGTTGCAACTTAGTACAAGAGGATGAAAGTTGGTTGTGGCACAAAAGGCTAGGCCACCTCAATTTTGATAATATTGTCAAGGTTAGTAAATCAAATGCTGTGAGAGATATGCCAAGGATAACAAAACCTTCTAATATCATTTGTAGAGAGTGTCAACTTGGAAAGCAAACAAGGTCAAGTTTCAAGTCTAAGGAGCACTCTTCATCAAAGCCATTGGAACTCATACATACTGATCTTTGTGGGCCAACCAAATCCAAAAGCATGAATGGAGAAAGATATTTTATGTTGCTAATTGATGACTTCTCAAGAATGACTTGGGTTGCATTTTTGAAAGAAAAATCTGAAGCCTTTGAGAAATTCAAAGCTTTCAAAGTTTTGGTTGAAAACGAAGCAAACACCAAGATAAAATGCCTTAGATTAGATCGAGGAGGAGAGTTCACATCAAATGAATTTGAAATTTTTTGTATAGAGCACGGAATTAAAAGGTAATTTTCTGCAGCAAGAACCCCTCAACAAAATGGGGTTGTGGAAAGAAAGAATAGAACAGTCCAAGAAATGGCAAGAGCAATGTTAAATGAATCAAAGATAGCAGATTCTTTTTGGAAGGAAGCAATTCATACAGCAATATACATTTTGAATCATGCACAAATAAGAGTGAACAATGATAAGACACCCTATGAACTTTGGAAAGGTAGACCAGCAACTGTCAAATATTTCAAGATTTTTGGAAGCACTTGCTACATTAGAAGGGATGAAGAAGATTTGAACAAATTTGACACAAGAGCAGATGAGGGAATCTTTCTTGGCTACTCATCAAAGAGGAAGGCATACAAATGCTATAACAAAAGAACTCACAAAATTGTTGAAAGTGCTAACGTAAGAGTTGATGAAGGAAAGCAATTCAAAGAAGTAGAACAAAGCTATCATTATGTTCAAACCATAAGTGATGAAGACAAAGAAGATGAGAGCTCCAAAGAGGAAGAAAAGGAGGAAGAAACAAAAGAAGAAGAATCTCCACAAAAGACTCCCATGAAGACACCAAAGACATCTTCCAAGTTTGTGCAAAAGAACCATCCTAAAGAGCTAATTCTTCAAGATAGATGTAGATCTACAAGGAAAATGGTAAATTATAATGAAGATTGTCATGTAATATTTCTATCTCAAATTGAGCTCAAAACCTTTGAAGAAGCAAGCAAAGACAAATGTTGGATTGGTGCAATGAATGAAGAATTGGATCAAATAGAGAAAAATGAGACTTGGGAACTTGTCCCAAGACCAAAAGATAAAAATATAATTGGCACAAAATGGGTTTTTAGGAACAAGCTGAATGAAGATGGTCAAGTCACAAGGAACAAGGCAAGATTGGTGTGCAAAGGTTATGCACAAGTTGAAGGAGTGGACTTTGAAGAAACATTTGCACTGGTTGCAAGGATTGAAGCAATTAGGATGTCTCTAGCCTATGCAAGTCACAAGAAATTTAAGGTATATCAAATGGACGTCAAATCTGCTTTTCTCAATGGAGATCTAGAAGAGGAAGTTTATATTGAACAACCTGAAGGTTTCCTACTATCAGAAGATAAGGATTATGTGTGCAAATTGAAGAAAGCTCTCTATGGGCTCAAACAAGCCCCAAGAGTTTGGTATTCTAGACTTGACAAGTATGTCAAAGAGCAAGGTTTCAAAAGAGGAGATGTAGACAACAATCTATATATCAAAGAAGAGGATGGACACCTATTGATTGTGGTGGTGTATGTAGATGACATCATTTTTGGTGGAGATAAGGACAAAATGTGCAAATAATTTTCATCATGTATGCAAAAAGAGTTTGAGATGTCAATGTTGGGAGAATTATCTTTCTTCCTTGGGCTACAAATTTCACAATCAAGCAAAGGAATTTTCGTCTCCCAAGCTAAATATGTGAAGGAAATATTAAAGAAGTTTAGGATGGAGGATTGCAATCCTGTGAGCACTCCCATGGTTATAGGATGCAAGTTAAGCAAAGGTGATGAATCCCAAGATGTGAATCAAACACTTTATAGATCAATGATTGGGAGTTTGTTGTATCTAACTGCTACAAGACCAAACATAATGCAAGTTGTTGGAGTTGTGGCAAGATTTCAAGTAGCACCAAAAGAAACACATGTTCATGCAGTAAAATGTATATTCAAGTATTTGAAAGGCACTATGGAGTATGGTCTATGGTACCCTAGTAGCAATGATTTCACTCTTGAAGCATTCACAGATGTTGATTGGGTTGGCAATGTGGATGATAGAAAAAGCACAAGTGGAGGATCTTTTTTTCTTGGAGGGAACCTAGTATCTTGGATGAGTACAAAGCAAGAATCAGTCTCTTTATCTACAGCAGAAGCTGAATATATAGCAGCAACAGCATGTTGTACCCAACTTTTGTGGATGAGGCAAACTTTAAAAGACATTAAGGTGGAGTATAATCATCCTTGCACTATCTATTGTGACAACACTAGTGCAATCAACATCTCCAAGAATCCAGTGATGTACTCAAGAACCAAGCATATCCCTATTAAGTATCACTTTTTGAGAGAGCAAATATCAGAAGGGCAAGTGTGTTTGGTATACATAACTACAAAAGAGCAAATTGGTTATATATTCACCAAACCATTACCAAGGGATGCTTTTGAGCATCTAAGGGACAAAATGGGAGTTGTCCCACATCCATCAAATTGATTGGTGGAAGCATATTTTCAGGGGGAGCTATGCATAATATCTTGTAGTTTCATGGAACAAAACAAAGCATTGTTAAGAGACCCCTTGCCATTGATGTCAAAGGGGGGGAGATATAGAAAGGGGGAGCAATGCAAAAGGAAAGAGTTATGTTTGTGTTGCCATCAATGACAGAGGGGGAGATTGTTGGAAATATTTTCATTGATGTCAAAGACATTCAATGGAGATTGTTGGCAAAGTTGTCATTGATGTCAAAGTGAATAGTCAATATCAAATGAAGGATTGCAATTTGTTTTATAAAGAACATATATATACAATGTATGTTGACTATCTTCCTCAGTAACACACAGGAAATATATTCCAGATATAAGAAATGAATGATCTGCATATCAAGAGCAGCAATCAGATTAAGAAGCAGATCATTATAAACACAGTATTAAGATAAGAGTTTTTTTGCAGGCTTGAGTGAAGACATAGAAGACAAAATCAGATATACATATATATGAGATTGTCCAAGAATGAAATATGAAGCAAATACATTTATGAAATCAACAATTATAATTAAGACAAATAGAAGAGAGAGAAATTCATCTATGAAAAGCAACGAAGGATTTAAGGAAGTGAATAAAACAAAAAACAAATAGGAATAATATCTTTTTGAATATTAAAACAAAAGTTTATGTGCAGAACATAAGACAAAATACATTAAAGACAAAAAAAGAGAAAGACAAAGTCAAAAAGTGATACTAAAAGCAATTGAAGTGGTGTGATTATTTTAAAGGTTTCAGATTTGTTAAGTCAAAAAAGCACGTCTTCCTGAAAAGCCACGATTTTCTAAATGGAAAGATGCGAATAAAAGAGAGGTGTATTCTTTAAAGGATATGTTGTGTTCATTTATAACAGATTTATCAAAAACTAAAAATGAGATAATACGATTTCATAAAGCGCCTCATTCTAAATAGTATAATCTCTAAATGGCGCGATTTGTTTTCATAAAGGAAAACAGATGTATCAAAGAGGTGCGATTAAGAGTTTTTCTTAATACAAACAAAAATAAAAGAGATCTGAAGTGGTGTGTCCCAACCTTGGAAGGATATGTTTACTATCAAACAAATACTTGAAGTGATACGTTGGAAAACTAAATCATATTTTCAAAGATTAAATTTGATAAGATATGATTAAGACATGAAGACGCAGATTTTTAAATAATGTGTTCTTTCGTCAAGGGTTGCAATTCATAAGCAACATATATAATTAATTTTCAAAACAGATTTGTAAGAGTGGTTGTAGAGTATAAGCAGTTCAGTCGAGAGTCCCATCTTCTTGTGTGGGCTTAAGGTGATATCTTTCATCACATAAAGCAGATTGGAAGAAAGGGATTGTGTAGATCTGATTGAAGGCAGTCATCTTACATCCATCAAGTCAAGGTTTGGTGCCTTGCATTAGGGGTTGGTGCTCCTCATAGGTAGGTGCCTACTAAATTTGTAAAGGTTTGGGTGTTCCTTGTAGGCTGTATCCTACTAAATCATCTTTCTTGAAAGTCTAGTAGGTTGGTGCCTACCTTCTTGTAAAAAATCATTTCAATTAAGTTGTATCAACTTGGTTCATATCAAAAGTTGATTGTAATAAGGTTGAAAGAGAATTGAAAATTAAAGTTTGTGTTGATTTACTGATTCAGCCCCCCCCCTCCCCTCTCAGTAAATCTTGTGCTCTTCACTTTACACATCAAAATGCTGATAAAAAACCACTTTTGATTTACCTTTTGGGGGATCAAATGAATTCATTTTAAGTTTATTTTTTGTAAGTATGTAGTCCTTATTATAAGCTTCCAAAAAGTATAATTTTAATTAAATTTAATTTGATTATTATATTTATTTTTTATTTCTTGTGAATGTAGGTTTTTCACCAAAAATCAAGCTCTCTATTCTGCACATGTGGAAAATAGAAGATTATAAAAAAAAAATTGAAAAATATGGGTGCACCAAATACTGAAGTCCTTGATCCAACAAAAAAAATATCAATTTCGATACATACAAAAAAGTTGTGTTATACGGTCTACCTATGTCTAAATTGTAATTGGTTTGACTTCAAAACTTGATTAAGGAAAAATATTCAATAAAACACTATTAAACCAATTGGAAGTACTAGATATCATAGTTACAAATCTAAATTCGAAAAAAATAGAATTTTATCCTTCATGGAACAAAAAGTTGTGTTATACGGTGAGTGTCACTCCCTAAAAATGGTGTTTACTAAAAACTAGTTTTCGAAGGAGATGGAAAAAGAAGTGCAATCTGATTCCAAAAATTTTGAAAAAAATATATTTAGAATCTATAGATAAAATGTCACAAATCACTAGTTTGCATCATCTTCAAATTCCTCACAGTTTAGCCGCTATAGGTGTTTGAAAGTGAAGATTTAGTTAAAAAAAATCAATTCATTGTCCAATTTAGCCAAAAATTGTAAACCAGTATTATAGGATCACCCATATCAGTTTTAGATTTCAACTACAGATTTTTAGTCATAGCAAATTTTAAAAAATGTTTATTAACTATTATCTTATTAACCAGATAAAATTATAAACATATATAGCAAATAAGCTCATTTAGTTGATATATACATAACTAAGATATACATGTACTAGAGCTTAGGTTTCTTGACAATTACTATACATGTACATGTGTGGAAAAAAGATGTATCTCAATTACTTGGAAGAAAATATGAACAAGGACAGATAGCTGCATTCTATAATACTTCATTAACAAATCAAACCTGAATCCAAGACAACAGAGATAGGGGAGTCTTTCAATGAGTAGCACCTTGAGGTAGCTTGTGTGAAGGGGAGAAAGAAAAGCGCCAAATCGTCATCATGTGGATGCAATCATCCAATCAAAATAATCTCAAAAGACCATTGTAGGAATAAATTTTAAATACTTTAAAAGACACCAAGCATTATGTGAAAATATAGTGATTTTTTGTGTGGAGCACTAATATAGGCTATGTACCTAACTAAGTAGGCTGACTATATGGAAGTTGATTGCTTCTTGCAACATGAAGGAAATATTTATGTCTTAGTTATAGAGGTAAGTTGTGTAATTAGGAAATATTTTTTTGGGGGGAGGGGCAGCTAAATAAGGTGCACCAAACTCAACACAATGAGGATAAAATTGGCGTATTAGGATTATTCATTTGGGAGCTAGTATAAGATAATTGAGGGAGGAAAATTCTAATGTGAAACAATACTGATAAAAATATATTGAATTTATTTCAAAACATAAGTAGCTAAAAACAAGTCTTCAACACAAAAGAAAAGGTTAAGGACTAAAGCGGGTTGATAGAAGACAAGAAACAAGAAAATAAATCATAGTGAAAGATAGAATAAAACTTGACAAGACTAAGACAATTGCTGAAATAGTTGGATTACAAACATGTAGAGGTATAATAGCAAGCACTTCAATTATCTTGCATATCCATTATAAATTGCCAGGCATCAAAAAAATACCATTCAAGCAACTGAGACTATTATCAACTGAATGTAAAAGGATATTCATATGGTAACACTCAGTATTTTCAGCATTGATTACGTGAATGAAACTTCAATAGTATTTGAGAAACTTCCATATAGACCCAACGAGGGTGAAATGAAGCATTAACAGTGCTGCATGAAGATCTGACAATATATACAATATTAACACTGTAGAATTGAGATCTATTTAGAACGAGATTAAATGTGATAAAATTATACAAGGGAGACTATTAAGAAGACGTTCATTATGCTATGGAGACTTGTAACTTCGTTAAAAAAAATGAGCAAAGAGGTGTTCAGACTGTAATCCATTAAGAATGAGTTGGTACTTTCTCTAACAAGATATAGATTAAATGTTGACCATTTTCATGGAGCAACTTGACTAAAGCCTTGAAATGGAGAACACAACTGGTAAACAATGCTTGAATTGTATCAAAAAAAATTGTAGAAATTTCCAGCACATACTTTTCAAGGTTTCATACCAAATTAAGAAAAGAAAGAATGCTCAAACTAAAAGTTTGGGTTATTATACACCTTTTTATTTTGTACTTTAGTATCAAGAATATTTTAGGCTCTAAAATAGGTTGCAGTTGCATACCCAATGAATACTAAACATTAATTTCTAAAGTATAATAATATAGAGATGTTATGCAGTTTGTAATTAAAAATTCCATCTATCAGAATGATTCTACAATCATAATAGTGTAGGAATTTTTTACAACATGAAGCCTCTATTGAACGAAATTGAAATTAAAATGTGTTTACAATTTTTTATAAGTAGATTAATCAAAAAAATCTTAATGAATTTTAAGAATTTAAAAACAATTTCACAGCAATGATTGGAGAGGTTGGCTATTTTTTTAATTTGAGAAGAAATAGAAAAGTTAATGACCTGTATTTTTAACCAAGATCAACATATTTGAGGTTTAAATCTCAGAGTTTAATGCACCACACTCTATGACCCTTATCTGAGTATCTTTAGAGGTTTTGTTCTTCTTCTTGGTGAACTAGAGTTGTCTCCCATTCTTGAATTCCTTGGCATAAAATCAAAAGAAACTATAGGGAAATATTCTTCCACATTATTTGGATTTGGTGTATCTTGTAAAGCCACCTATCTCACTTCCTATCTTCTAGTATGTGGTAGCAATGTACCTATTGAGAATAGAGTCATATTTAATTCATGGTAAGAATGGGTATAGCTATCTATATATCTTACTTCCTAGTTTTGACTAGCAATATTGTCAAAAGTCATTATAAATGAATGATATATGACCAATTTGTGATTGGACTTAATGTTACTTTTAGTTGTTTGAATTTAATAGTGAATTATTTAATTTATTAATGTGATTGCTTTTGTATAACAACATTGGTTATTGAAATGAACCACCATTAATATTTTGTGAGGCATTTGATCTTATTAATGAGCTAACATTAGTGCAAGCATTTGAATTGTGTTTAGATTTAAGGACCATGTCAGGTACTTTGTCAACAAATCCCTAGCAACACACTCAAATACTCAAGTAGTAAAGGTATTATAAGTACATGTATGTGTTTCACTATTATTATGATTTACCTATTTACCTTCACAAACATCATAGTCCATATTAATATCTATTTCTTGTGACTCTTGGTGTATTGATATATCTAGGGATGAGTTGGTAGTAATAGTTATTTTGGTTCTCATGATGAAGCTAAAGAATTCTAGTTCTTGATAAATACAAATTGGTAATGCCTTATTCGATAGATAAAAACAATGATTTTTTACATCCTCTTGTGATTTGACATGTGCCTTTACAGGTTGCTTTTTTATTCATCCTATATTATGTTTAATATGTTGAATATGCATGAGTTTATGTTGCTTCGACTATGTTACTATGTTATATTGATGATTGTGACTAAGTGTGCAAGGGAATTTATATCTGTTTTTGATATATTCAACATTTTTTTAGGATTTTCCAAAGATTGAGGAGAGAATAAAGAGTCTTGATTTAATTTTTCTTGAAATAAAAGGCTAAGACTACATCTATTAAAAATAATAATTTGTTGCAACCATAAGAATTTAGGAGGAAAATATAATTAGTGTCTCCATTATTCTTGGAAATGGTGAAGAAAAATAGCTTAATTAAATTAAAATTTATTTAATTATTTTAACATAGGAAGTGAAAACGAAATAATTATTTATAATAAAATTTATTAAGTGTGAGAGGGAAATGACTAACTAAATAAATAATGTGAGATGTATTAGTTGATATAGATTAACTAAATAAATCAATCTTTTAATTAATTACAAGTTAAATTGTACTAAGATAAATTTAGTTGTCTACACCACTATCACTAGCATATATATTTTTAATAATATATATATATATAAAACATTGAGAGATATCCTTCTCGAGGCACCTATACACTTTTATGTTACAAATTGATCAAAAAATAGCTACTTTGAGAAGGATATATCTCGACGTTTTTTATGTATATTATTAAAAATATATATGCTAGTAGCATTCGCAACGTGACATGGAAGACAAAATTATTAGGGTTAGGGTTAAGATTTAGGATATGATTAGGGTTAGACATAAAATCAGGATTAGGATTAGGGTTGGGATTAGGGTTAGGGTTAGGGTAAAGGTTAGGATTAAGGTTAGGGTTTAGGTTAGGTTTCGAGATAGAATTAGGGTTAGGGTTAGGGAAAGTGGTGAACAATTAGAAATAAAATTAGGGTTACAATTAAGATTACGGTTAGAATTATAGTTGGGGATAGGGTTAGGGTTAGATATAAAATCAGGGTTAAGGTTAGACATAATAAGTAAATTAGGGATCGAGTTAGGGTTATATTAGAGATAAAAGTAGGGTTAGGGTTAGGCTTTGGGTTAAGGTTATAGTTAGAATTAAGGTTAAGGTTACAGTTAAAGATAAAATTAGGGCTAGGTTTAGGGTTAGGATTAAGGTTAGGATTACGATTAGGGTTGGGGTTAGCACTAGGATTAGGGTTAAGGTTAGGATTGAAGAGAGAATTAGGACCAAGGATAGAGTTTGGGTTAGGTTTAGAGATAAATTAGGGTTAAGGTTAGGGCTAGGGTTAGTGTTGGGGTTAGCATTAGGATTAGGGTTAAGGTTAGAATTAAAGATAGAATTAGGATTAGGGCTAGGGCTAGGGTTTGGGTTAGGGTTAAAGATAGAATTAGGGTTAAGGTTACGGTTAGGATTAAGAGTAGGGTTATCGTTAAGGTTAGGATTAAAGACAAAATTAGTATTAAGTTTAGGGTTAGGATTAGGGTTAGGGTTAATATTAGGGATAGGGAAAAGGTTAGGGTTAGGGTTAGAGATAGCATTAGGATTAAGGTTGTGGTTAGGGTTAGGTTTAGCATTACCATTATGGCTAGGGTTAGGATTAGAGATAGAATCATGATTAAAGGTAGGGTTAGGGTTAGAGATGGAATTAAAGGTAGGGGTAGGAATGGAATTAGTGTTATAATTAGGATTAGGGTTTGATATTGAATTAAGATTAGGGTTATGATTAGAGATAAAATCAGGATTAGCGAAGGGTTAAGCTTAGGGTTGTTTTTAGCGTCAAGATTAGGTTTAGGGTTAGAGGAAGGGTTAGAATTAGGTTATGGTTTGGGTTAGACATATAATTAGGTAGGGTTAGGGTTAGAGATAGGGTGAATATTATGATTAAGATTAGAGATAAAATTAGGATTTCAATTAAGATCAAGGTTACAGATAAAATAAAATTAGGATTACGATTAGGGTTAGGGTTAGAGCTAAGATTAGGTTTAGGGTTAAGGTTACAATTAGGATTAAGGTTAGAGTTAGGTTTAAGGTTAAGGTTACAGTTAGGATTAAGGTTAGGGTTACAGTTAGGGTTAGAGCAGGGTTAAGATTAAGATTAGGGTTATAATTATGGTTAAGATTAGGATTAGGGTTATAATTATGGTTAAGATTATGATTACAGTTAGGTTTATGGTTAAGCTTAAGTATAGTTAGGGTTAATATTACGATTACGATTAGAGATATGATTAGGGCTCGATTTAGGGTTAGGATTATGTTTAGGGTTAGGGTTATGGTTAAGATTAAGGCTAGGGTTAGGATTAGGGTTAAGGTTATGATTAGAGATATAGTTAGGGTTAGGGTTAGGGTTAGGGTTAGGGTTAGTATTGGGGTTTGCATTAATAATTTCTTCCCTTCACAAATCTCAAATGGATCTACAAGTAATGATGTAGAATATAACTCCATGAACTCTACTAGAACAAGCTTAGTAGCACGACTATCTTTCTGGGCAAGCTAGAAGCTCTTGTGAGTCGCACCTTATACAAGCACCTTTGTAGGTCTTCTTTCCACTCTTCTTGAGTGTTGCCTTTTATGACAAAGAATCCTTGGGCTATTAATTCCCTATAAAGTTTGTGTTGTCTCCATGACACTTGCAAAAGAGTCTTAATTACCTTTGGGCCTAAATTTCTCTTCAATCTACATTGCATAACCATAGGCTATCTCTACTTAGATGTGGTTATGAAGCATGTTTTAGTACTTAAGGACCCACTACTTTAGATGGTTCTTAATGTATAATCAACCCATGAAAAACATGTCCTAGACTAAATTGTTCTTTTGTCATAGTTGTTGACATGAAATTCATTTTTCTTTTATATATATCCTTACAAGAAAATATCTTTATTAGTAGCCTCCATGGGATCTCCCCAATTTTAATTTTCAATCAAAGTTGAGCTCCCCTTATTCTTAATTTGGCTAGTAAGCAAGCCTACCACCATTATTGAATGGAGATGTCTACTTTGAGGACAAATGTTGTTTTCTTCAAGCTTTAAAGCATAGAAAATATCTCTTTTATCAAACTTATAATCTTTGCCATTATATCGTTTACATCAACCTTTCCTTCAAAGATGGGGATTTCCAGATTTTACATGAAATTCTAAGGAATTACATAGAAAATCTCTTTTTACAAATTTATAATCTTTGCTATTACATTGTTTACATTAACATTCCAGATTTTACTTGAGTTTTGAAGGAATTTGAACTATCAAACAAATATTTATTTATGGAACATGACATGCTTGGAGTATTTTGGAACAGTTACACAACTTGGCATATCATCTCCACACTTTATTTTTCTAGAACCTACCCCATCAACATCTTTAAAGGATCTTAAAAGTTATTGTCAATAACTTTTTCTATGGAATGGTAATTTGATGAGCTCTCATTCTTAAATCAAGTACATGCAAAAGTGAAAAAGCACTTATATCATTTATCCAAATTAAGTTAGTCATTCCAAAAACTATGCACTAATTGAAAAACTTAAATGTATTATAAGCAATGATTAAACAAAATAAAATTGACAATTACTAAATAACTAAGCAAAATAGAACCTTGCAACAAAAATGTACGCATTCTATATGGCTTCTGCACTTTTAACATAATTATTAGTAGCATTACTTTGTGAAAAATGAAATCTTACTAAAAATAGTAAACCAAGGTTCTTGTTGAAAACCATAAAGTTGCTGCATAATGATCCAATTGAACGTTGCAATATGCAATGAAATAAAATGAACTTACTAAAGATGAAAGAGAAAAATGTTTAAGGTTCTTTGATTTTGGTAGCGCCACACGTTGGGGTAATGACCACTAGCATTTAAAAATCGAATATGCATTGAAAACTGTAGGTCATTAACTAAAGTATCCATCGAATCTTTCCACTCACATCCCAAAGAGCGCAAAAAATGTAGTCTTGGCCATGAAATACAGCCTACATCTTGCATATCTCAACAAACTTGGAATGAACACGCATAAACTGAATTCGCAACGGTAAGAAACTTAAATCATAAACCAACTTGAAACGTCAGGTTTAAAGTTTAATATATACACGAATACAAGTACCATGTCTCCAATACACTGAGAATACATGTGTCAATATTATTCACGAACCACGATGACCAAAAAAAGAAGTAAAAGCAGGGAAATACAAAAGCAAAGACACTAAAATCTGTCAGAAGATACAAGAGAAAAAAGGCAAATAACAAAGAAAGCAAAAGCAAGGCACAAAAATCTGACAAAAAGATACGAGTGGAAAAAGGCAAATAACGAACAAGCAAAAGCTAACGCACAAAAATCTGTCAAAAAAATACAAGAGGAAAAAAGCCAAATAGGGCAGTCAAACTTCAAGTGGTTTCACAAAACAAAGATCCCAAAACCATAGGTGAAACTCATCCATGCACCCCAACCATGCTAATAAATTATTCGTGCAAGTGCCATATTAGAAAAAGAGCAAAGAGTTGCACTCAACCAATCCTTACAATCAGGGGATCAAATCATGCTTCCAATGTCCCCACCTTGTAAAGTGCACCCTACCTTGTAAGAGGCGATGTTTTAATTCTTTGGGTCTCACTGGGAAAATTATGCAGAGCATACAACATATTCATAACAATCTCCAAGTAAATAAGATAAAAACTGCTTCATTCCAATGTGTTCTGACCTTTGGTTAACAATAAAAAGTAAATCAACATCTAAACTATGATTTCTTTGGGTGTCACTATTATGCAAAGCATACAACACATTCGTAACAATCTCCAAGTTAACAAGATAAATTCTTCATTCCAGTGTTATGAAGAATCGGCATGGAAGCATTGTTGTCATCTTAAGAAAATTGACCACTGAAGAAGAGCACTCAAAATTGACTACTGAAGATGCATTGTTGTCATCTTAAGAAAATTGACCATTGAAGAAGAGCACTCAAAATTAAACCCCAAGTTGTTCCCAAGAACCATGCAGGCAAGAAGTTCATGATACCTGAAGGTTGCAAAAGTGGAGGGGCAAGAGATTGTCTGCAGCAAAGAGGTAAAAGGAAGCTGGCACTGATGAACCAGGTCTATATCAGCACATGAAAAAGAGGAGTTATTTATATATTTCATGTCTAAGTAAAACTTAAAGAAACATTCATGACAAGTTCAGCATTACTGGTGGAGGTACTCAGTCTGCCTATAAAGATACAAAATTTTAGGTAACTCACCAATGTTGACACAAAATCGCAATTTCTGTACCTCATTGAGAAATTTAGTGCAGCTATGTGTCCTGTGATGTGTTTTAGAGGTAGTTGGGAGCCAATATTTATGGCACAGGGTCAATACATTCAAGAGAATCAAACCTGAAGTTTATTTGGGGCAACGCCACCCAGGTTACCACTAAGCATGATAAAGGAAGGGCAGGCATGGCCATTTTGATCTCTAACAATTGGACCCAACACCTCTCTAGGGCTGGGGCCTCCCCATGCAACAGGGCTGTTTGGGCCACCTTTGTGAAAGGAGATACAAGATTTGGTGTATGTTCAGTTTATGCTCCGAATGACTACAAAGAAAGGATTGTTTTGTGGAAATGGCTCTTGGACCTCCCTGACATCCCTTGGGTCATTGGTGGGGACTTTAACATGGTTGAAAATGATGAAGACAAGAAAGGTGGCCTCAACTTGGAGTGGAAGGGCCATGAGAAACATTTTTGGATGAGGCTGAAGAATAAACTCAACCTTTTTGACCCCTTGGAAGGGCTGAAAAAGGAAAGCAAATCCGTCTGGTACACATGATGCAATGCCCAAAAAGGAGGTAAGAGAATCTACTGCAGGCTGGACAGGTTCTATGTAAACAGGGACTATTTCACCTTTGAGACCCTTCAAGATGGCAACAAAGTCATGGTCTACCCCTATACACTTTCAATCCATCACCCCATCAAAGCTAGCATTATTCTCAATAGTTCTGGAAGGAGAGTGACTGAAGGGCAAAGGTAACTTCATCCTCAACACCAAGTTGCTGAAGGATGAGGATTGTAGAGCTGCCATTACCACCTTAAGAGGTATTAACAAACAGATGCTTAAAGGACTTAACCCTATTGAAAGATGGAATCAAAATGTGGAGGGTTGGGAGCTCTTGTTTCAGACCATTGGTAAGAAAAGGGCAATGGATTTTAGAAAGCAAGAAAACCATCTTCAAGAACAGCTACTTGAGGCTGAACCTAAAATCCAAGAGGATCCGCCTAACAAGTCCCTGTATGATAGACTCAATGGAGTCGAAAGCTCCTTGAGAAGCTTTCAGACTAACAGAATCCAAGGCCTTAAAGTCAAAGCCAAACTGAATTGGCTTAACTGTGGTGATAAGGGTTCGAAGTTCTTCTTCAGGTACATTAGAGAAAAAAGCAAGAAGGAACAAATTGGCCAAATCTGCCACAATGGATCTGTTGTATCCAACCAAGATGAAATCATGGAAAAATTCCTCCTCTTCTACAAAGAGCTTTTCCAATCTGAAGGCAATAGGGGAGAGTGCCTTAATGCTAGGGAGACGGTCAAAAAGATAATTCCCACTAAGATCTCAGCAGAAGATGCTGTTGACCTTGCAAAGCCTATATCCATGGAGGAAATTAAGAAGGCTATTAACAATATGAGAAATGACAAATCTCTTGGATCAGATGGTTCTCTGTTGAGTTCTACAAGGAGTTCATTGACTGGATCAATGATGATCTGCATCAGGTTTACATGGAAGCCATAAAAAGGGTTCACTTGGTATGAACATAAATAAGGGGATTATCCAACTCCTTCCCAAAGAGGGTGATAAAACAATGATAAAGAATTGGAGACCAATCACTCTCCTAAATGTCTCCTATAAGATCTTGGCCAGATTAATGGCCAACAGGATTGCTAGTATTTTGCCCAAATTCATTAACACCACGCAAACGGGGTTCATCAAAGGCAGATACATCTTGGAGAATCTGATTACTAGCTAGGAGGCAATGGATTGGGCCAAGCACAGTAACCAAAACCCAGCCATGTTATTGTTAGACTTTGAAAAAGCCTACAATAGAGTGGAATGGTCATTTCTCATAATGACTCTAGAAGCCTTTGGTTTTCCATAGATCTTCTGCAGTATGGTTGACACACTTTTGAAGGATGCTTCTGCCCAGATTGATATAAATGGCTCACAGACTAAAACACTCTCCCTTGAAAGATCCAT
Source organism: Sequoia sempervirens (assembly GCA_007258455.2). Taxonomy (NCBI): domain Eukaryota; kingdom Viridiplantae; phylum Streptophyta; class Pinopsida; order Cupressales; family Cupressaceae; genus Sequoia; species Sequoia sempervirens. The sequence goes on from VDFB02364407.1 coordinate 277,917, forward strand.
CACGCAAGGGTGTCCCTTGGCCACTGCCCTCTTTGTAATTGCTTTTAATGCTTTGCATTACATCCTAAGAGATGTTTCCTACTCGCCCAGGGTCAAGGGCCTAACCTTACCCAATCAGAATGATCTCCTCAATATCCAATTTGTTGATGATACTGCCCTGATTGTTGAACTGGAGGAAGAGAACTTGGACAACTTAATGATCAAGCTCAACTTATTCTGTTTGGCCTCAGGTGCAAAAATCTCTAAATTGAAATCTACAATGCTCAGTTGGTCTGAAGCCCCTCCTAATTGGCTAAAGAAGTTTGACTTTCAATGGGGTGTACCCCATAAGCAAGTAAGGTACCTCGGGATTCCATTCTCAGTCTGCCCCAACCTCAAGGAAATGAGGCTCTGGGTCAAAGGCAAAATAGATAAGAAACTTGACAGCTGGAATAGACATTACCTCTCCCTAGCTGGAAAGCTTCAAGTGTGCCAAAAAATCATGTACTCCTACACTGTCTACTTTGCTTCTGTCTAGTTCTTTAGTAGTTATCAAGTGAAGGAAGTGCAGAAAAAAATCAGGCACTTCCTCTGGTCTGATGGGAAAGGGAAACAGAAACTACACTCTGTTAAGTGGGACTGGTGCTGCTTGGATAAGATGTATGGAGGTCTAGGATTGAAAGACCTAAAGAAGCATGGTGCAGCAGTTGCTGCAAAATGGATACTGAATGCTCTAAATGGCAATGAGCCTTGGAAAGTGCTGATAAGGAATAACATTGAGCAAGTTGTGCCCAAGTTGGCAAAATCCTAGAAAGCTCTACCCTTCAATGATCTCCTTATTACCAAACACCAAATTGTGCCTGCAGGGTCAGTTGTCTTCAAAAGCATATGGAAAGCATCAGAACTCATTAAATCTAATGTTGGGTGCCCTTTCTTCATTGAACTCAATTTTAACTTCTTTCACCCCAGCAGGTCCATCTGGTGGAACCTTGAGCACAACAGGAAACCACTAGCCCTCCTTCAGGGGTGCTCTGCCAAAAAGTAGGCCCAGGTTGGCATTAAGAATTCCAACAACATTCTAAGAGGATGGGATATTGATGGATTGGACCCAACTTAAAGAGGCCTTCAACTTGCCCCATTCCAACTTCAGAACCTACTCAGTGCTCAAAGAGGCCTGTAAAGACCTTCCCCTTATCCAATGAGCAAACGCATTGTCTGTAGCCAAATTGAGCTCAATTGGCAGTGTAATACCCCCCTGCCTGATGTCAAAACCAGAAGTATTTTCAAAAGAGCTTATTAAGTCTAAGCCCCTCACGGATTACCTAAATAATATCTGGCATGTTAATAAAGAAGATAAGTTTTGACTCAAAATCTTTACCTCTCTTTGGCATGATATTGTGGATGCTAAACAATCATGTTTTAGATAGTTACTACTGTTACAAAAGCTCCCATTTAAATTGAGCCATGGTGATATTGACATCTGTAATATTTGCAAAGTGCCTGAAACTGTTTTTCACATCTTTTTTGACTGTCTATTTGCAAATGAAGTTTGGAATATGTTTTGTAACAGTCACTTCTTCTTTGATATGAATGGTAAAGTCAACTGGATGCTAATCTTATTTGGGAATGAACTTAAGCTTACCAAAGAGTTGCATTTATTCTTGTATATCTCATCTACTGAAATTCTATGGTTCATTTGGAGGGAAAGAAACGAAGACAGGTTTAATGGAAACCGGAGAATACTCACTAAGTCTTCCAAAAGACTCACACTCTTTTACATTGTGTTGCAGGTAACTGCCACAATGTTGATCTCAGAGACGAATCTTGCACCTCCTCAAGGATGGTGTGGTGCTACTAATCAGAATGAAGGAGGACAGCCCAGTTTAGCTGTGTTCATGAAGGCCCTTGATGCATTCCAGAAGGAGCTCAATGAGAGAACACACAAGGCCCAACAGGAACCAGAAACCCCAGAGTCTGGTGATGAAAGTAGAAACTTCCAAACTGATTTCTAAGCTGCTGCTTCTGAAGATTATTGTACAGAAATTGGGCACATCTAACAGTTGTATACTGTATTTTTTTGTATAAGCTGTTTCTAGTGACTGTACATATTCTTGTCCATAGTCTGGGGGCTGTTTTGAGTCTTTCTGCTCTAAAAATCTGAACTGTTACAGGGTACAGCAGTACCCCACACCTGTACAAATGTTGTATCTGTAAGTTTAAACTATTATTAATACAAAAAAAAAACATTCAAAAGAATATAATCCCGAAGTAATTTGATTACCATATAATAAGCCATCCGTCATGAACACATTACAGAAAAGCAGACAACCTCATTAGTTATATCCCACCAGGAGAACAGGCTAGTCAATGATGATAAGCAATTGAAAACTTGATATTGATGTGAACAAAAGGGATGTGCAATCTGAGATAAGATTGAGCAGTAACACTATAAGATTGAGTAAGCAAATCCTCTATTAAAATAGTTTTGCAGATCACCAAATAGCCTCAATTAAAAGCATTGAGTTCTCAATGTGGAGACCCAAATTCAAATCCCAATGGGACATCTAATATGGAGTTTTAAGTTGTGACTCTTGGTTTTCCATAGTTGGCTTCTATTGTGGAGGTGGCTTCTAAATAAGTGAATTTCTAAGTTGTGACTTTTGGTCTACCATAGGTGGTTTCTGATGCAGTTGCTTGAAAGGATCCGATATTAGTCTCATGGTTGTGCTCACAAGAGCTTGCATTGGTCTCATGTTGATGCTCATATGAGTAGAATATTTGTAACAACCTGGGTCAATAGTGTTAATTTTATGATTTGATGTAAAACACAGAAATTTAACTCAAAATCAAACACATAACACAGCATATACCCTGGGAAAACCCTCCACTTGAGGGAGAAAAACCCAGCAACAAATATCTCTCTTATAAATATAAACAATGGCAACAATACTCTTTACAATGAGGCCAGTCACAAAGCCAATATTCAGCACCAGCAATGGCAACAATAACAGATAACAATCTGCCCTTCCTTAAACTCAAATCTGCACTTGAAGAAATTCGCAATCTGCTTCTTGAAGAATTTGCACTTGTATGAAGGGAAAGAATCGAACTTGCTTGATGATGGAATGAAATGGGAAAGACCTTGTATAAATACATTTTGATAGAGAGGTCGCACCTCTTCAAGAGCAAGGTCGGCCAATATAAGAAAATATAATTACAAATAATAAATGTGAATTACAAGGAAGGTCGGCCCAATTAGGATTTATTTTGTTGCCAAGTGAAGCGTCTCTTCAGTTAATTATCTCAATAAAATAAATAGCTGATAGGTTATATGCAATTTTATGTCTTGACTCATGGCTGGAAGGATGAGCCCGAAGCTGCTATAACATCAACACTCCCTCTCAGCTAGGGAGGAATTCTTCGAGTTGTACAAGACACATCACCTCATCGTGATGTCAACCACCATGGCTACTCCCATATGTGGAAAAGGATCATATCACCTTATCATGATATCAACCATCATGGCTACTCCTATGTATGGTAAAAGTAACATATCACCTCATCGTGATATCAACCACCATGGCTACTCCCATATGTGGTATGCACAAGTGCTCATCACTCAATGTGATGTCACCTCATCGTGACGTTCACCATGGCTACTCCCAGAGGGTGAAAAGCACAAGTACAAGAAAACAGTGTTCCACGGAAACACGTTTCTCCCCCAATCTGGTCTTGTTTCGAAAACGAGGAAGTCTTGGAGACGGGGAGACGAGTACTTGGTGTTTCCCGCCATCTCGCCACCGCCACCAATGCTCCGCCAAAGATAGGGAAACGTCTTCGTGTCTCCCAAGGAGACATGGAGACGTCTTCAAGTTTCCTTGAGAGACGTCTCCACGTCTCCAAGTCTCCTGGGGAGTCACCCAGGCGTTTCTCGGGACGCTGGGAGACGCCTAGCAGTCTCCCGTCGATCCTCAAGTCAAAAGGTCGACATAACTCAAAAAATAAAAATAATTTGGCGTGGGCCCCACCTCTTCCTCCAAAACAACACAAAACCTCTTAATTTTATCATTTCAATCGCATTTACAAAGACAAATTTTTTTGCAGCCAACTGAAGAGGAGGAAAAACAGTGAAGAAGTCTAATTGAAGGAGTGGAAAAAGAGATTGCAAGTGTGATAGGAGTGAGAAGGAGCAAGAAGGAGCAAGAAGAAGAGGAGGAAGAGGATTCTACTTTATTTTGGAGAGATTTTTCAAGCACAAGGTAGGGTTTTTGAAGTTTTTTCTCAGATTTCTTCTTGTTTTTGTTTTATTTTCTAAGTTTAAACCTTTTTTTTTCTTATTTATCTCAAGGACTCAAAATCAGATTTGATGTTAAATCTTGAGGGAAAAATAATGAAGATGATGAATCGTTCATCATTTTGCCCTCAAAATTCATGCCTTGACTCGGAATGAACTCATTCGGCTTCTGCCATACTTCTAAACCAAGGAAGCAGTGCATGAGACCAAGATCATTTCAAATTCAAAAGCTAACTCCTCCTTGCATTTGATAATGAGGTGATCTTCTCCAGTAAGAAATAAATTATCAACATAAAGAACCAAGATCAACTGGATCACCATCTTCTTTAGGTTCAGTAGGCTCCCTCTAAATCTTCAAGTACTTGCATCAACCTTTTGACCTCTTCGTCCAAGATTGCTTGCAATGCTTGCCTTAGAGAAATGTTTTCCAACGCACACCTCTAGTATTGAAGAGAGTTTTAGGATTGTCCTCCTCGTCCTCATCCCAGATCGCTCTATTCTGAATAGGTTAGCGGAGCTACCAATGACAAATCCAAATTGATAGTCTTGTGCAATTCTGATCTCAGCAGCTGAAGAAGTCTTCCAATGACTTTAGCATCGGCCTTGCAATACTGCAACCTACACTTCATCTCAGTGAGTTACAGAACTCCCTCTTGATCCTTGCCTCAGAGATTGCAAAGAAATCCTTTGGAAGTGAAATCCTATCATTGATAGATCTCAGGACCTCAATCCTTTTCCCGATCATGCTCTTAACTCGAGCCTCGAATCCTCTCCTCCTTTGAAGTAACTAATCACAGTGACAACCTGAATAGGTTCTTCGTCTTCGAGAGATGTCTCCAATCATCAACTCAGACCCATGGCTGTAAACTTAATCATGTCTCCAGTCGGCATGACTTCCTCAAAGGATGCCTCAAGCTTTTCCTCTTTAAGCAATCTCTCATCACCCTCTTGCTCCTTGATTTGTCCTGGAAGCATTTTAGGGAGAGATCACTAATAGTTTATAACTATCATACAAGGTTTACTATCTCAAGTTATAGCATGAATACATAAGAATTTATGAACAATATTAAAAACATGAATAAAGAAATCAACCTATAATTGAAATATGTAGCAAATATCAAAAGATCAAAATAAAGGGATAAAGAAACTTATCTTTATTGAATTCTGATATATCTTTCTTCCATCTTTTGCTCCTCTCGAGAGTGTTAATCTCAGTACAACAAAAGATAATCTGCTCAACTCAGATTTCTTAAACGCATTATGCAGCCAACATATACAACATAGAATCAGGCCTCTCAAGACACCATCATAGTCCATGCACAAGAGAATGTTATCGAAGTGATCATCTAATCACAATGAAAATGCAGTTCTCTTTTCATCTTAGAGTCACACTCAGAGATCTTCACAATTAGCATGAACATCTCACAATGAATGAAAGGTGTCTTCAAAGGATCTCATCCCAGAGATCACTATTCAAGAGAAAAAAACATGATCTTTACTACACACACACGATAAATAAATGACATCAGATCTGCACAACTCAGCAGACTAAATTTCAACCCAGAAGAAGGAAAATTGCAAAAGTACAAACAAAAATACTTATCTCTTTCTATTGGTACACCACAATCTTCATATTGCGCCGAGAATTGTTTCTCCTCTCAAAGGCTTTCTTAACTCGAACTCAAAGTAACTTCCAAACTTTCTTTTATATATAGCTTGCAAGACATATTAGATATGGACCCCTCTCTTTATAATAGCCATGCTAACGAATGCCTTAAAATATATATCTGCAACTCTATGCAATACCATAATCAACGCGATACACACGGCTTTTCAATACAAATTTAAGCACAAAACAACATGGTTCCCATTCTTGCTTCTGCTCAAGGGATAGGCTTTCCATCAAATTCTCTTTGATGTGAATATCAAGTTTGTGCTTGAAAACAATACAGTCGGTGGCCATAAGGGATGATCCTGACAATGGTACTGCACACGAATCATTGAAAAGGTGATACGACTAAACAGCTGTAGCTTGGAGTTGAAATTCGATTCTCAAATTAGTCATGCAATCTCGATCTGATCCCAGGCATATGACAACCTTGAAGATCGTGATTTCTCCAGAATGGAGTTATGCCTTGCTTGACTCAATGAAGAGAGAATGCACTTTTGTGTTCAAGAGAATCGAGTGTAGATGTCTTGAAGCCCCTAACAAAAGGAATGCAAAGTCATCTCGGTGATTAATAAGCAGCAACTCTCAGATCATATATGATGTGCTTTCGCGGTTGCTCCCAATATCAGCATCCAAGAGCTTGCCCGTGTGACGATCTCAATGTGGATCCTTCAAATTTTATTTCAACCAATCAAGGTAAGAGATTTCCGACCCTATCTTGCATTTGAGCTTTCCCTCCATCAACGGCAATAATAATGACCAAAGGTAATGAACACAACCACCAATCATAATAACAAATTGATCACTTAAATTCTTACACAAATCTGATCAGATCTTCACACAAAACCCGCTCCGATACCATGTTAATTTTATGATCAGATGTAAAACACAGAAATTTAACTCAAAATCAGACACATAACACAGCATATACCCTGGGAAAACCCTCCACTTGAGGGAGAAAAACCCAACAACAAATATCTCTCCTATATATATAAACAATGGCAACAATACTCTTTACAATGAGGCCAGTCACAAGGCCAATATTCAGCACCAGCAATGGCAACAATAACAGATAACAATCTGCCCTTCCTTAAACTCAAATCTGCACTTGAAGAAATTCGCAATCTGCTTCTTGAAGAATTCACACTTTTCTCTTGAAGAATTCGCACTTGTATGAAGGGAAAGAATCGAACTTGCTTGATGATGGAATGAAGTGGGAAAGACCTTGTATAAATACATTTTGATAGAGAGGTTGCACCTCTTCAAGAGCAAGGTCGGCCAATATAAGAAAATATAATTACAAATAATAAATGCGAATTACAAGGAAGGTCGGCCCAATTAGGATTTATATTGTTGCCAAGTGAAGTGCCTCTTCACTTAATTATCTCAATAAAATAAATAGCCGATAGGCTATATGCAATTTTATGTCTTGACTCGTGGCTGGAAGGATGAGCCCGAAGCTGCTATAACATCAACAAATAGAAGTTACCACAGAGAAAAGTTGGATTGGAAGTGTTGGACAGAGAAGCTTAAATGTAGACTTTTGGAGACTGCCATCTCAACTAGCCTTTGTGAAACTAGGTAAGAAGGAATTCAGTAATAAACTGCACAAATTGTCAAAACAATGTAAGCACCCAATAAAATGCAACGATGCTTGATAGGAATCATCAATTTAAAATGACTGACATGATCGGTAAACCATAAACGTATTGAGATTTCTGTTTGTTTTCTTTCCTACTGGAGGATGAAAACACATAACTGAAAAATACTTTTGTATTGCAGCTGGGTTATGAACCCGTGCCTTTCCCAATTAGAATAACTATAGTAAGTGTATCACGAAGAAGGACAAGAATTGGGATTATCGATGGGTTTTGAATTTCCTCTCCATGGGAAACTTTTTTACTGGACTTGTGACCACTGTTAGCCCACCTAGTAATATACTCCAGACAACAATGCAGAGAGTTTTAAAAAATCATTTAAAAAGAAATCACAGTAAACTCTATACCATTTATAGCAATAATTGTGATGTTTTAAAAAAATATGAATATACTAAGTATTTACAATACCATGGATATAGTAAGTATTTAAAACACCTCTTTCAAAGCACATCCATTATTTGTGTTCAAACTTCAATCTACAACAAAGGTGGTATCCATGCGTCTGTTAAGTCACATAAGAACCATAGATCATAAAATCCATATACCGTAAAATGATAAACCCAAACATCAGTATGATCTGTAGCTATACCTGTCAAAACCCTAGGTGCTTCGTATTTGCATTTCACAAGCTCAGATGCAATGCTACTTCTTAACTGATCCTAGATTACCAAAAATGGGTATCAATTTTACAAAGTCTTCTAATCATTCAAACCCTTGTCATCATGGGCATCTTCCATACTGAAGATTTTTCCAAATGGCACAAGCTTTTTAAAACTTGTCTACTTGATAAATATATCTAAATGGACCCTCATCTGTGAAGTTTTAGTGAAATTCTAACCACCTTTAATGACATTTTCTTTGGTCGGGAGGATAAACGTCCAGAATCTTTTTGCACCCCATATGCATCAGGCATACAAATCATTGATCTCCTTCGGCTTAGCCCCAAGGATGGGGGTACACCATCAACGATGTTTACTAACACACCTTCCAACTACTAACAACGCCTTCATTCATCATTTGAGAAGCCACTTAGAATATCATCAACCTTTTCCAGTGAATTTGGGCAACATACATAAATGATATTCTCTAATTTTCCATACCCTTGGCAATCTACACAAACCTGTTCATATATTGCAACCAGTTTTGCAACCCATTATTCCATTAAGTTACCAGATATACACTTTCATTCATATTTGCTCCAGCATTTTAAAGTGGATATCCTACTCTACTCAGTTTCTTAAACCTCGCTGAAGGGCAGAAGATTGCAACCAGAGAGTCCACGTTGTTGAAAAATATATTCTCCAAAAGATCCCATTGCTTATCATTTCCCAAATTTTTGGGTGCTTCTAGCCACAACTGATGTCTTTTTGCTAGTTTCTTATTGTTTACAAAGATTGAATCATGGACATCATTGGAACTTATATTGGCATCCACTAATTTTGTGGCTCATCTGATGAACCTATAAACTTACTACCAGTCAGTTTTTCTTGATCTGAAAATCCTTTACTGTTCAATATTGATCCTTCCTGTAAGATGTTTCATGAATTATCATCCACATGCTCTGTTGAAAGGAGAAATCTGTTTATCCTTTGAAATGATTTACCTATCCAGAAGTAGCATTGCTAATAAAACTGTTCTCAATAAGAGCTGCTTTTTCTCCTTTTACTTCTAAGAAATTTTGGTTGAACCCTGACCACCTTCAGCTAGAGGTTCATTATTTCCAGAAGACTAATTTAAGGAAGTTAAACGAATCTGACTACTCAACATTGCCCACTATTAGACCAGGAATCCAAATTCATGCTTACATACATTCAACTCATTTATTTCACCTACCTTCCTCAAAAAAAATATGTATTTAATTCTTTCCCTCTGTCCAGATATCTAGTGTGAAAAACCTTCACAACCACATCACCCACTCAAGCCTCTTTTAACATCATCTCCCCTTCTCTGTAAGCTCTTCTTTCTATTTCATTTATTCTTCTCTTTCATTACCGTTGGCTTTATCATTGAATCAATTCCTCAATTATATGCATATATATGTATCTATGCATGTATATCAATGTCACCTGCCTCGTCTCCTTCCTCTTCTATTTATAAAACAGTTATCATGTTTGTAAATCAACCTGGGCAAGGTAATTTATCAGAAGATAATCACTTATATTAAAACTGTATTAACCACCACTCTTGCATTCTGAACCAATGTGTCTTCCTTATCACAAATTTTCCAGAAAAAAAAGGCTCTTTGCAAAATCTAATCCTCTTGCATTTTGAACCAATAGGTTTTCCTTACCACAGTTTTTTTAACAAAATGATCATCCTTGCACAATGGTTCACTTTGACATGGTTTGGTCTCTTTCTTTTCATCCACTGAATCAGGTGGGTGTTCTGAAGTCCCTGCAGACAGGTGAATGCACATTGACAATTTGCACTGCTAAGAGTTTTGTGAAATAATATTAATTAGGTGCCACATAATATCTCTTAATAACTCTGACAAAATCGGAACTAATTCACAAATTTTCACTATGATAAAACTACATACAAGATATACCATATATACTTTTGAATATAACAGAAACTTTGTTCACTCGGTAAGATGAGGAAGGGTTTGTCTGATCTCATGAAGCATTACATGCTGAACAAGAGCATTAGAATAGCCAAGAACAGTTATAACCATACAATGATTAAAGCAATTGATTATTAGAAAATGATGAAAAAGGTTATGCAATTAATAAGCAACCAAGAAAACAACATACCGATATTAGGCAAAGTTATCATTCTGTCTTATCTTCAAATCAAATCAAAATTGAAAACGAATCTTTATCTGTGACTCTCAAGTCTCTTGGCAATCCACGTTTCCAAAAACATGCTAGGCACCTTCATAGGCAAGGACTTCAGTGATATTTAAATCCTGAAACATATTCATCTTCTGTGCTCCCAGCTCAAAAATCAGATTTTATCATTGTACATCTGCCCAGGCGTGCAGGCCACCAAGTATGAGAATTACTGTTTTCTCTAACTATATACCATTCTTGAGACTTCATGATGTTGCTTACATCGTGGAGTTTGTCCCACTCAACATTGATAGCTACCAGGTGTCATGCTGCTCATATAAATATGAAATATCTGGAAGGTGCATAATTATTTGGAGTAATACTGCTATCACTCTCACCTTAACAAACAAGGTTTATTTTGCTTCTGCCACTCCCCTTTGTAATTCAAACACTTTTTTTTATCTTCCACTGTTTCCCTTTTGATTCTGGTGGAACATTCTATCTGTGTAAATAGACAAATTGCAGGTAGGGCATATGAATGCAATCGTTATTCCCAGGTCATCACTGAGAGCTTCATTATTTTCAAATATACTGACCTCTGTAGAAATCCCTTCCTACTTATTCTGTAGCCCCATAAAAGACTGGGTTGAAAAAATTAGAGACCATATTAAACTGGTTTCTTATATAGATTTCCCTTCAAACAACATTGTTTCATTTCCAATGATAAAACTGATAATATAGCATCATTTTTAACAAAGAAAATTCAAATTTATGGGATCTTTATATAATATTGATTATATTACATTATATATTGACATCCAACAATAATGATTAAAAAGCTATCAAATTGCCAACAGTTGCATACAGAGCAAAAGACATGAATTCACAACGTACAAGACAATGAGAAAAGCAAAAATCAAAAGCATCATCATAAAGGTAAGTAATATTGAAGTGGATAGCTTTAAAAAATTAAAAAAAAAAGGTGGGCAGCTAGAGTAGTTGTAAAGTGTACATTAAAATGAATTAAATAGTAGGTGAGAGGTTGGAACAGCTGGAAAAGGGTAGATAGAAATAAATTAAAAAGTAAATGGACAGCTGAAAATACTAAATGTCATTCTAAGATTTCAAACCTGTAAATAGACACATTCCTAGGTAAATACTCAGAATAGAATCACAGGCATTCACAAATACAAAAACATTGCAATATTATTACACTACACTTTGACGTCTAGAAGATTTCTGCCAATGAGTCCAAACACACCTATCAAAAAAATGTAAAAATTTCTGTTCCAAGGAAACATTATTCACCCAATTTTTGTCTGTGGTACTCATGTTTCTCATTCCTGTTGAAAACAGTATAAACATAAGACCCAATGCGACAAAACAGCAAAAATAATGTATGAGAGATATTACGTTTCCCTAGTGCATGGTATTGAAAATAAATCTCCTGGGTAAGGACCATGCGTTAAATATATTTGTCATCAACATTTCCAACCACTCGTGGTCCATCATCAGGCTGGATGGTTGATTATGGGCCACATGAGAGGCCTGAATCATTGATGACAGGATAATTTTTACACAGATCTTTACCCAGAAAAATTATTCATAAAAATATATTATCCAGGCAAGGGATGGCAATATATATTATAGGCCTAGCAGATTTTATCTAGTTGGTGATGCATATAATGACAAATGCAGATCTTATCTAGTTGATGATGCATATAATGACAAATGCAGATCTTATATATAGTTGACGATCACCCACATGAGTGGCCTGAAACGTTGATGACGAAATAACATTTACACAGATCTTTACCCAGAAAATTTAATCTCAAAATTAATGCATATCACTACAAAAGCAGCATCTTATCTAGGTGAGCAATGGTGATATATAATATACTCCTAGCAGCAGAACAGCCCACTGGAAGTAGCAGATTCCAAAAAATTGAAATAACTAACAAATAAAACATTAAGATTTACCAAAAGCCTGCACATAACTCAAATTCCCATGTCCTAATGAGAAGCTAAATGCTTTAAGTCCAGGTGGCATCCAAGAGCTTTAAATCAGACAAATTTCAGTGCATTTAATGACAAATGCAGATCTTATCTAGTTGATGATGCATATAATGACAAATGCAGATCTTATATATAGTTGACGATCACCCACATGAGTGGCCTGAAACGTTGATGACAAAATAACGTTTACACAGATCTTTACCCAGAAAATTTAATCTCAAAATTAATGCATATCACTACAAAAGCAGCATCTTATCTAAGTGAGCAATGGTGATATATAATATACTCCTAGCAGCAGAACAGCCCACTGGAAGTAGCAGATTCCAAAAAATTGAAATAACTAACAAATAAAACATTAAGATTTACCATTATAGGCCTAGCAGATTTTATCTAGTTGGTGATGCATATAATGACAAATGCAGATCTTATCTAGTTGATGATGCATATAATGACAAATGCAGATCTTATATATAGTTGATGATCACCCACATGAGTGGCCTGAAACGTTGATGACGAAATAACGTTTACACAGATCTTTACCCAGAAAATTTAATCTCAAAATTAATGCACATCACTACAAAAGCAACATCTTATCTAGGTGAGCAATGGTGATATATAATATACTCCTAGCAGCAGAACAGCCCACTGGAAGTAGCAGATTCCAAAAAATTGAAATAACTAACAAATAAAACATTAAGATTTACCAAAAGCCTGCACATAACTCAAATTCCCATGTCCTAATGAGAAGTTAAATGCTTTAAGTCCAGGTGGCATCCAAGAGCTTTAAATCAGACAAATTTCAGTGCATTTATCTTAAACTTTGTTATACAATAAAGCACACCAGAACTAATTTTGGCACATCATTAAACAGTCTTAATGAACCCTGCAGCTAACTAGACCTTTTTGTAAATTGTCTCAACATCCAATCTCATGAAGTCCAGTAGCCTAGAAGAATGTAATAGAATGCAAGAGTCATTTCAGTTGCCATAAATCCCATATATATAACTGTTTTACTCCATTATTGAACTGTCATTTTAACTAATATCAAGTTAAGTTTTTATTCAGATAAACCTCAAAAGGTGCCTTCTAAATTTGATGTCAACAAAATAAAAGGACACAGCATTTTGCATAATGGAACTTATTATTTATTGACATAATTTTCTACAGTATATTACACAAATTTTGATGGTAAGGAACTCGAGAGAAATGCCCAACCATTGCACTGCATGTTGCTCACAAACGAATAGCATGTTTTATGCAAATGTTACTTCTTGTAGCTGCAAGTCCCTAAAGGAAACAAGATGTCAACTATGTATACAGAATGGACCCCCATTGCACTAGTTTAAGTAACAGTCTATGGATATTTGGATGGTAATTTTTGAATTACATTAGAAATCATTTTATATGGACCATCATTGCAAATTATGACGGTACTACAACAATGCTTGAAAGACATTATCACATTTTGTAAGTGTATAACAACAAATAGCATTCTTGCAGAGCAAATCTGGAGAGTTGTCTGACACGGAATCCGAGCATCATGACAGCCAACTCCATGTCAAGGGAAAAAATCACAAGATTTGACCATGTGATATTCTTACTAGCAATAAGAAAGAATTAGAGCTTTAGAATAAGATCTGATAAACTTTAACAGTAAAATGGCCACACAGCTAACACTAAGTAATTGACCCACATGCATTATGATATAATACATGCAGACAGGAATAGCATTATCAGAACCCAACAATAAGAGGACTAAGCAACATGTCTGCAAGCCAAGTAAGAAAATACGAAGAAAACAGATGCAAGCGGAAGGGGACCCCAAGTTGCACCTCCTATGGACTCAATGATTTGGGAACAGAATCTTCATGCCAGGTTTTTGGCAAAAATTAATGTTATGAGAAGGAACAAAATCAATTCTTGCACCAGACAATATTAGATGAAGAATATGAGCAACTTTCAGGAAGCAAACAGCTCTTGAAGAATCGACAATGAGATAAAAGTAACGTCCTTATCAGCTCAGAGAGGACAATATGGTATGTATCCCAACGAGCGACCAATATCAGTTACTATATCATTGCATTTCATCAAAAGGTACAACATCTGATGTGATATGTTTGGAGGATCAGATTCCATAGCCTTATTCTCAATGGGTGGATTGACAATTCCGTTATTCTCAACGGGAGGTAATGTACTTGACGGTGGGCATACATTTTCTATTTGAAAAGGTTCCTCCATGGAAGTCTCTGGTACAAGATTGGGTTCCTCTCTACCTAACAGAAATTTAACTCGGTTAGTTTCTTTACTACTATCAATTCCATATTCATCTGGCCTCTTCAAGCAGGACTTCAACTGAACTACAGGTTGTACTTGAAGTGCTAACTTAGGAGTACCTTCTGCCACAGCTTCTGCAGTCCCATATTTATCCAGTGATCTTGGTGAGGAAAAATCTTCTTGCCCCATGGAAAAATCTTCTTGCCCCATGGCTGACATTAATGAAGGCACTTCATCATTCCTCGCTCTTGGCAATCTAATCAACTCAGCGGCACACTGTGATACTGAAGTTTCCTTCTTTGGTTGAAAATTTTGTTTTAACCAAAAGTTGACATCTGCTTGGCCAAACAAATTATTCTCAGTAGCATATCTGTAGGCTGTTTCTGCATCAGAGCTGTATTTAAAGACAACCTGAGCAGAACCTGATTTACAATAAATCCTTGTTCCTGAAACATCCAATGGGCCAAACCGTGCAAACCTCACTTTCAACTGCACTTCTGAGGGCAATGCAAAACCTCGTGGGAATTTCATGCAAAGTGCCATTGGCACTTCAAGAGATTTAGAAGCACTTGATGACCTGTCAAAGTAAGATTTCTTCGACACTTTTGGCTGTTGCGCTGATTCATGAAGATTCCCTCTCAAAACACCTGATGATTTCAGGACAATAGATGTCAAATTTGATTTCTTTGATGGTGCAGGATCCAGATCTTTTAGCTTTTTTAACCTCTTCCTCAGGCTCAAACCACCTGACATGATTTCAAGCTTCCGTTTCCTGTCAGCATTTGCTTCAGGTGTCTGACTTTTACCTGTTTTCGGAACCTGAGAAGCAGAGTGCTCCATCTTGGAACTTGTTTGAGGAACAATTTCATTTGATTCCAAATCAGCATTTCCATCATCCACACCATCCTCAACATTAAGATGCTTAGAATTAGACTCTTTTACACCAGGATTTTTTTTTGTCTCCAGGTCAGATTCAATCTCATGTAATGAAGGCAAATTTTTAGATGCCACAGAAGATGATATTGATGTCAGACTTTTTTGATAAACCGAAGATCTGAACTTTAAAAAGAATAGAGACGCCTTTGATGGGCAGTCTCTCTCAATCCCATAAAAAGGATTTAGTGCAAGGGATAGCAAATCATCCATGATCTCATGAATACAAAATCTAGACTCTTCAGAACACACTTCTTTGCAAGGGATTGGATTATCTTCAGACTGATCAGGTAATATAGAGGAGACTTTTTGATTCTCATCCACCAATGCAGCCATTCCATAATCCAAAACAGTTGAATTACCCGTGTCTATGCCTGATGTCAAATCCTTGAGTGCTTCTGATTTGCATTCAATGGTCTCAGAGACTTTACACTGCTTCTCAGGTGGTTCTAGGTCATCAAACAAGCGTGTATCATTGTTAGAAATTCTTTTAATTGGTTTAACCTTCCTATTAGAAGTTTCTTTAGAAGCTGAAGATTTTGCAAATTTTACAAGTCTCTTGAAGCCTTTTGTCTTCTTGATAGCTGCATGATCCAAATTGCCCAATGCTAAACTTGTGGTGAAATTGTGACCAGCTTCAGTAAGATCCATTGATACGTCTGCCAAAGATGCAGACAGCTGATTGGAAGTCTTCTCTGCTTCAGTATCAAGTTTGATATTTTCAACCTTTAAACCACTTTTATTAAAGCTATTCTCTGATCCTTCCGACTTCAAGACTATTGGTTTAATGGAATTAACAGAGAGTAAATCTTCGAAATAACTGTTGCCAGCATTATCAAGTGCATTTTCTGCTTTGTCTTCTGTCTGACCCTTACTTGTAGGTGAAGTGTTGCAGGCCAAAAGCTCCACACTGTGAAAAACTTTTCTGCTGTGAAATTCCCCACTACTACTCCTTTCCAAAGCGGCAGGCTCAAGTTTAGGGGTCCTCATAGCTGCAACCAATACTTCATTCCCATGTTCCAGCTCATTTTCAACGAATGACTCCTTGTGAACATCCATCAGACTTTCCTGCATCAACTGCTGTTCTCTTGATGCATCTCTAAAATCAGTATCTCGAAACTTCAAATGATCTGAAGGTTCTTTACCACTAGACATTGGTTTTCCCTCTAAGACATTCAACCTATGATCTATCTCATCACATATTATTCTAGGACCCATCTGCTGCTCCACTTCCAATGATTTGTCAGAACCCACACATTTCTCTCCAACTAAGCTGTCTGAACTAATATTTCTAATAAAAATGTTTTTAATCTCGACAAGTGTTTTGTCATTTTTTTGGTGGGAAAATTTGGTTGACTTCGGCTCACATTCAACTTGTGCATCATGACTTCCTACTAGATCATTTGTGGAGGGCAAATCATTTGACACCTGATTATTCCCTGGAATTATACTAACAACATTGGGCATCCCAACATCAGAATTACAGAGATCATTCAACTCTTGTACCTGATCTGTCTTCTTTGAAACAGTGGACATCTGTGTTTCGTCCCCTTCATTGATAGATCTCATGCAAAAATCCTTCCTGGCTACTTCCATTTTTCTTGCTTGAGCCTCTTGAATATCACCTTTAGTGAAGTCTTCTGCTTCACGCAATTCCCTTGAAACAATAGACTTACTTAATTCCTTTTGTCTGTCCAGGGGTTTCATGTGAAAAGCCTTCCTCACAACTTCTTTCTTTCTTGCTCTTTCCTCTTTATATTCATCAAGCTCTCTAAGCAAATTCCTTTTTTTATCTTTCCTTTCTCTTTTTCTTTCAGCAGGCTTAGCTTCTTCATTTTGCATCCTTTTCTTAAATAAGTATCTCCCAATACAATCTGTGTCATCTCCTTCCTTGTCTTTAGTTTCTGAATTGGCTTGTGAATTTTGCAGAAAATCATCCTGCATAACATAAAGGAAATCATCACTTGTACTCGAACTACGACTGTGAACACCCTCTCGCCTTTTGAGCAAATAGCTATCTTCTGTATCACTGGATTTTCCCAGCAAAATGGACTTTCTTGCAAGGCCCTTCACCTTCACATGCATTGGAGTCTCTTTTTCTTTATCTACCGGAGCAGTCTCAGCTGTACCGTCACTGCAGACAACTGACAAAATGCACATTTATAGTTCAGTCTTCATATAATTTGAAAGTTTGACATATATTCTGAGGAAATCAAGATACAAAATGTTCTTTTGCCTGAAAACTACATGCAGAATATTTCTATAGAAAAAGCTGCAAACAAGACACTAAATGATTGCATGTATATAGCCAATATATCCAAATTTTTGTTTACCTGCTACATGTGGAATGCTTTTGTTATGACCTTATTTAGTCTTCCGGGTGAAAAATTAAGTACTGTTTATTTGTATTAAAAAGATGGATTCAAATATCTGGGCCAGAGGACAACGACAATTATCTGTATGTTTCCCACTGGCAGAGTAAAAGGAACATTGTAGTAGTTACAAAACTGACGAGATGGCTATTAAACAATTGCAAAAGTAATAAGTCCATTACAGAGAATGTATTATCCCAATATGCAAAAGGACCCAATTATAGAAAAGTTTTATGCCTGCTAGTAGGATGTATCTTGAATGTCTCGAAGGTCTTTGAATGGTTTTATGTGGATGTTCTACGGAAGAAGATTTCTTGTCAAGTGCAACACCCATACTGCTCTTTGTACAATACAACAAAAATATCTTCCAAGGGAAGTTCATTTATTTTGGGTTTTGTCCCAATATACTATTTGGAAATAAAATATTTAATATAGTTTTATTCTAGTTCTTTCAGAACTAGTGTGTTCTTCCAACATTTTCAAATTTCAGTATTTTTTATAGGTTCAAATTTGCTTAAAGTTTCAGAATATTCAATTTCTTTTGTTACTATTTGCCATCAACTTATTCTGCTGCAATCAGCTCTAACCTATTGCTTTTCCAAGCCTATGTCACATTCCAGCTGTAATAAAAAATGTTTCAGTAGATAACACAAATTCAATTTTCAGATTTTTCCATATTTCAACAATTAGATTTATCATTTAACCTATTGACAATTTTTTAGTTTTGGATCAAAGAATATGAGAGATGTTAAATTTAGATTTTCAGCTCAATTTTAAAAACAGTAAAGTTCTTGTAGGGTACTTAATGGTAAAATCAGTGAATTTTGGCTCAAACCAATGGTACTAGGCTAAGTTACTGATTCGGCTTATGCTATGCCCAAATTTGGGTTCGATTCATACCTGGTCCGAATTTGGGGCCAATCTGTCAGGGATTCTGTGACAGTATGTATGAAAAATTGTGGGTGCATCCCAGACAAATCTGTGTGAACCCAGGAAGAACCTAACAGAAAATATGCATGCCCTAATGAACTGCCTGTAAGTTGCCTTTAAAAAATTTCAAAATCTCTAATTTTGTTGTCTTAAAAAACCCTGGATACAGATGCGCTATTTGGAGAGGCAGAAATACAATTACAAGTAAGATATGCTTGGGCAGGGTAGGTAGTAGCAGAGCAAATCTCAGAGGTCAAGCTTTCTATGAAAAAACATCCACTTCTGACTACTGATCAGACTCTTCTTCAAGAGCTCCTGTTTACCCACTAGTCATCATCCTCTTTCAAGCAATCAGCAACATTTTACACCCTTCAAAAAACACATTAATGGGAAAAATCATTTGTTAATGATATTAAAATTAATTAAATATTCTTTATATCTAATATTTTCTGTTGATAATATTAAAATTAATTCTTTATGTTAATAATATTAAAATTAATTAAATATTTTCATGTAAAATCCAGAATAATAGATGCACAAAAAGTATTTTAGTGTTAGAATATTATGCATCTTAATTAATTTCTATATTAATTTTAATGTTTATTAATTATTAACATTAATTTTATTTAAATATTTTTATTATATTTGTATTAATTTTATTAATATAATAATATTGTATAAGGCAGTTAAATATTATTATATATTAAAAAAATTAGGAAATATGTATATATTGCATCTAATATTCTTGATTTTAGGTTGTAGATATCTATATGTTAATCTGATTTTTATATGGTTTTGTATGGATGAACCCAAGCCCCAAAACTTTTTTGACCGAACTCATGAATAGAACCCCCAAACCCAAACCTGAACCTGAACAAATAGCAAGACCGGTAACTTAGGTAGCAAATGAGCCCTAGTCTCTTGGTGAAGTTGAATGGTTCTAAATGAGCCCACCAGGTATCAACTCTTGCTGAGTGCAAGGCCCTGAGACCATAAGGGATGAAGCTGAGATTGTGCCCCTAACGACTTTGGCAGAATGGAAACCCCTCAATCATTAGATCTCAACCAGAGAGGTTTCAGCCTAGGGCTCATGCTCCCATATTGCATAGCTAAACATTCTGTGGGTTTGATATAGAAACCTCCAACAACAAAAAAAATCAGTAAATTTTGACTTAAATCAATGATACCAGAGTATTCTGGATTACAACAGGTTATCAGAGCATTTTTGGAATACAACAGCTGTACCAAGTTGTTTTAAATTACAAGGGTGGTGTCAGAGCATTTTGGATTTCAACAATAGTATCAGAGTATTTTGGATTACAACAATGGCATCCAAACATTTTGGATCCATGACAGCTATACCAGGGCATTTTGGATTCATCAAAGTTATATCAAAGCCGCTTTCTTGGCCTGCTGGGAAAAGCCCTAAAGGCAGAATATTTTTTGATTGTAGAGTCTCTTATCCCTCATTGATCAATCCAAGCTTATAGAAATTTGTAATAAAATAACTCATAGAGACATTTCTTTCTCTGAATAAGTCGACCTTTGCAAAGATTCATAGAGAAGCCTCATGAAACTTCGAGGTTGTAAAATGGAGGCTACAAGTAAGGATGGAAATTGTCCAGTAAATAATATTATTGCCCAGAATCCAGGCCCTAAAGATATTTCTTATAGATGAGTATAATCAATGTTTGTGTTAGTGGACACCCTCTTGCAGTTGTTGCAAAATAAATACCATTAATTGATCTGACAAAGTCTTAAAGCACTTGCGTTGTAAAGATAGGAATAACTACTTTGCTCAGTGTTCTTTTACATGTAAATATCCATTGAAAAAAGATCTTGCAAATAATACTTTTCAACTGTTGACCAAAGCCTTAAAAGAAATGACTGTCAATGTAATGAAACATACAGCAGATATAATAAAAACATTGGAATGTCATAGCCCACTTGGTCATGTATTCATTGAAACAATTCACCATTTCAGATCTTCATCTAGTCTCTTCTCTTTCTAGCATGAATTCGAAAGGTAAAATGAGAGCATAGACACTTGAAAACCTACCTTATTGTCAGAAGAAAGACGCATTGGAGATATCAATCACCCTGTATAGGCACAGTAGTAATTTTAGTATTTTCATTCTTGGGGCCACTGGTAAAATGTTTTAGCAGTTCCTTCTAGATTTTGACAACTTCATTATGTAGTTTGTGTAGGTATGATTGTGGAAATGTTGGGATTTGTTCTAGAATTGACAATCGAGAAACCTGAGAGGTGAAAGTTGGAGCAATTGTTCTTCATGTCTATATAGCGAAAGAACATAGATGGAGAATATTTTAAGTTCTCATTAATCTATGCAAGTTATATTCCTATCATAACTCAAAAAATCAGTGTTGCAGGAAGGTACATCTCCAAGCCCTCTATGACACGTCTCAGGTACCAGAAATAGGTTCTGTGATTTCCCCAATTAAAAGGAATGTCCTGCCAGTTTCCCACCATCTCCTTCTCCAAAAGCCCTGTTTCATCCCATCTCCACCCCAAAAAAGTGAGACAAATTAAAAAACAAAAAAAAAAACACTGAAAACACTATGCAACTGTCATTTTCATAGCAAAAATGTCAACCGAGAGTTCATTTCTGTTGAGTTAAATGTCTTCAGTAGCAGCAAGCAGAGACCCTCAGACCAGTTAAAAGCTATTGAGAAAGTGTTTCATTTGAAATTTCATGTTTCAACAACAAGGGCAACTCAAAACCAACATAAGAAATCAAAGATGGATGTGTCTTATAAAGATGTGACAACAAAAGATATAGTGTCTTCTTGCTATAGACCACACATTAGCAACCCAAACCCCAGTGAAAAATTGTTTGATGTGCAGGGTGAAGATGCAGTTGATGTAGCTATCGCACACTTCTTTTATGCAAATGGAATACCATTTAATGTTCCTCACTCACTTCTCCATGAGGAGATGGTCCAAGCTACTAATTATGGACTAGCAGGATATAAACCACCAAGGTATGAAAAGCTTTGCATTACTCTAATCAATAAAGAAAAATATTAACTAGAGCAACAAATAGCACCAACAAAAAGAATGATCTCTAGGGGAATGCAACATTGTGATGGATCTGTATATAGATGCTAGAAAATGTCCACTTCTTTATATCATGGTAACATGTAGCAAAGGCCCTTATTTTTTGAAGGCAATAGATCGTTCAAGACAAGAAAAAAATACAGAATTTCTTCAGAACCAGCTGTATGATGCAATTGAGGAGGTGGTGACATCATATGTAGTCCAAGTTGCTACAAATGATACCCCTGTTTGTAAAGTAGTGGGCTTATTGGTAGAAAAAGGTACAAGCACATATTTTGGACACTATGTTGCATACATTTGTAGAATATTTGAAAGTTTCAATGGATTTTAGATCTCATTAAAAAAGGCAAAAAAAATGTGTTCGTATGTAATCATCACCACTCACAAGCCATTATCAAAATTTTGCCAAGTTTGAACTCCTAAAACCTACTGATACAAGGTTTGCTTCTTATTTTATAATTCTTGACCATATTTATGCAGTCAAAGGAGTTCTGTGTTCCATAGTTGTCAATGATAAATGGGCAGCATGGAGTCAATCTACATCAAATACTGCAGTTGACATGAGAGTTATGGTCCTTGATGACCATTTTTGGGTTGATGTTAAATTTGTTGTTGACATTATTTAGCCCATATATGAGGTGACAAATTTGCAGATTCAAACAAGCCATGTTTGGCTGAAATTTACGAATAAATGGATTCTATGTGTGAAAGAATCAAGAAAATAACAGATGTTAGAGATCCTTCTCTATATCCTTTGAATAAGAAAAAGTACATGGAAGATGGAACAAACTGAAAACATCCCTTCATTGTGCTGCCTATGCCTTAAAACTAAGTGGTATGATTTAGAAGTGACCAATAAGAGGTCTCCAGATGAGGACAGAGAGGTAATGAAGGAGTTTTGGGCTGCAGTAAAAAGGATTTACGGCCAAGGCAAGGATGCTTCAATTATCAAGAATTAGTGGAATAAGTTTTCACATGGGCAAGATGATTTATCTTCTGTGGAAGCCTTATATGATATGCATGCAAAGAAAGACCCTATAGAGTGGTGGTGGAACCATGGAAGTTAAACACCTGAATTGCACTCATTTGCAATAAGATTGCTGTCACAAGTAGCCAACGCTTTAGCCTGTGAAAAGAATTGGAGTACTTATGGTTCCATTCATTCATTGAAGAGGAGCCGCTTAGGGTCAAAGAAAGCAAAGAATCTAATCTACATTCATAGCACACTTTGCATTCTCTCTCGTGTACACCCTAGATACAAAGAGGGTCCTCCATCATAATGGGACCAAATTCTACCAGATGGCACAGCTGCGCCCCTGGAGGTTGGAGTGATTGATCGCAGTGGCCTCAATGATTTACCTCCACTTCTGAGGAACTTGAGCTTGAAAGTGAAAGAAAGCATCATAGCTGAGGACCTAGAAATTGACAACATAGCTGATGCAGGACTGGAGCTTCATCCATTGAATGACATAATATGACAACTTAGATTTCTGATTTTTGTTTCTAAGTTACCGGTTCGGTTTTGGGTTCGGGTTCGGGTTCGGGTTTGAGAACCCGGTTCGCCGGTTCGGTAAAAAAATTTTGGGGGTTGGGTTCGTTTTGGGTTCGGTAGTACAAAAACATATAAAAATCAGAAATATATACATATTTGTAGCAGTAATTAAGTTCAGAATACACCACCATATTAATAGTCAAATAACATAGCAAAAATACACCGCCACTTTATACTCAAATGTCATGATATAGATTCATTTCGCATATTTTATTGCTTCCTCTTCAAACATAGGATTTGAGAAGTATGTATCCAAATTTTGGATCTAAGAACGTGTTGTGCATTTGTTTGAGCTGTCAAAAGTAGGTATGCACAACTTGCCTAACCTTCATTGTAAGTCCTAGCTGTGGGTTCTTCTCTCTTTCTTGGGTCTGTTTCTTAGCTTCAATTGGCAAAAATTGGTAAGAGACATTGTTTCATGAGATTATTCCTAAGAGATCTATACTCATTTAGGTAGTCCAAATAGCTCTGTCCTACATTCTTCTGTCCCTCTGACCATCTAGGTCTTCTGCTCTATCCAAAATTTAGGCATCAGGGGTCTAGTTACTGATCCTATTATTGTTCTGGTATTATTATTATTGTTGTTGTTTGCAGAGTTAATTGCATCACTGTTCATATTTTCAACATTTGTGTCAATAACTTGGTCAACTGCTGCTGTCCCTGTATAAGTGCATTTAGTTGCTGCTCTATATTAATGTCCTCATGTGAATTTCTTTTATCTTTGTTTGCCATAATTTCTTCGTCTTCCAAATCTGCAAATGAAAATCCTTATGTATTTTCCAAACATTGAAATTGTGGCCTTTTGAGTTCTATCTGATAGCACTTGTTTATTCTATCACTTGGATGCATATGGAGTGTATTTCTACATCAATCTGTTAGAGACCCAACACGCTAGTAGGAAAACTAGCTTAGATACCAGTAAAATATCCCTAACTGATATTTTTGTATTTTTGACAAATGTTTGACAAAATACTTATGAACTAAATAAATGCAAGAAATTGATTTACTTTGGTCTAACCACAATTCACGCAGCTATAAAAATGAAATATTAATGGTATTCAATTGAAATTTATCTCAACACAGCTACACACAAAGACAACACATATCTATTACATGTGTTAGAGGCAAATATTAAGGTTAGAGGGAATAAAATAGTCTTTAAAAGTCAACAAAAGGTCAAAAAATTAATTAAAAATTGCAAAAACACGTTGAAAAAGTCTGCTGGGCACAAATTCTACCCGGGTTCGAACCGGGTTCGAAAAAAACGGACCCTGGCCGAACCCACAGTCAAGGTTTTGAACCCTGGTCGAACCCACAGTCGATTTTTCAAACCCACAGCGAGTTTGATCGAACCAGACCCGAATTTCGAACCCGAACCAAACCCGTATCGTACCCGGGCTTCCCAGGGGCAAACCCGGTAACTTAGTTTTGTTTTTGTATGCATATCAGCATTTCAATATGTAGTATGAGTTTGTACTATAGCTTGTCAAGAAAGTTCTTTTACTTCTTTTGTTGTCTCATAATGCTTTTTGAAATGTAGTAAAATTTATTTGAATTCTTTACAGTTTTTTTTTCGAACTTTGAACTTTAGCATTGAAAACATAAGAATAAAACCAACATTTCAGGTTGTGATTTAA
The DNA here is from genome assembly GCA_007258455.2 of Sequoia sempervirens. NCBI lineage: Eukaryota > Viridiplantae > Streptophyta > Pinopsida > Cupressales > Cupressaceae > Sequoia > Sequoia sempervirens. The sequence goes on from VDFB02364407.1 coordinate 303,081, forward strand.
GTTCAAAATTGAATGAAGCTTTAGAGTCTTCTACTTGCTTCCATTATTATCTGTCATCAAACTTTCTGTTACATTTAATAGATTCTACCCACTGCTTTTCAACCCCAATCTGCTATTTCCCAGCTATAACAACAGCTTTTTTGCTGACACGACAATAGAAATCAGATTTAATATTTATCAAGGTTTGAATTATTGCAGTTCAGTGTATAAAAGATTCCTGATTTTGGAACACAAGGTAATATCAGAGCTGCAGATTTTATATTTAGGAACAGGAACCTCGTATCAGAGCTACAGTTTTAAGATTTTTAGTTTAGACTTTTCCATAGAATTCAAAATTCTGGATTACAATGTTGATAAGAGCATGTTGGGTTCATTGCATTTTTTTCACCTAATATAACATTAGTCGTAAAAGGTGGCATCTCAAAAGAAATTTTACTATTTAGTATGTAGCAACATAAATGTAACACTGTAAGTGAAAGAGATACAAGATCATGAATCAGGGCAAGCTATAAAATACTGTCGTGTTAGCTCGTTAGCAACCATGATCTAAATTGGAATGGGAGCGATTACTGTAACAATGAACCAGGTACAAATCCTATTGAGGTTTAGTACTAGTACCCACTTATGTCCAAAATGTGTTTGTTAGTGTTCTTAATATGCCTAAAAATCTAAACTTACGCCATCAGAAAGTGTCAAATAAACAGTCAATGCTTACCTACAGATTCCAACTCAAATTGATCCCGAGCATCTGCACCAAAATAAGCCGTGCTCTCTGCAATTCGCAAGGCAGATCGATAATCCTCATTTACTGAAACAAATGTTGCCAATCGATAAGCAAGCACTTCAGCAACAGACTTTACCCCTGAAATGCACCGATCTTCACCACTGCCTGGCAACACAGCCAGATTCCTAACAAATGAAAGCATATCTGCAGGCTTGAAAGCATTCTTTGCCACCTCGATTTGCCTGAATGAATATAAGCCCGGGGTCACATAACCCTGTACATCAACATTCACATATCCCTCCTGCTTCCTTGGCCTGAATGAATCACCATTGCGGCAAACACACATCAATCCCAATGCTGCCCGCCTGCTTATCTCATCCACAGCCTCCTCAACAGCCTTGGTAAAACCCCGTTGCATTGACTGCTTCGATTTCTCCACATAATTTTGCTCAAACGGCATTAGGTCTGATTTGAGAAACCATCCATAGCTGCTGTCTCCAAAGAAGGCAATTAACATGTGATCAGGCTTCAGCTTCCGGGCTTTTGGCGCAGCAAAAATAGGATTATACACCTGTCCTGGCCACCAAGGATGAGACTTCACCTTTGCCCAGACCATATCTCCTTCTTGGAACGTTGAAGCCCTTCTAAAATCACAAACCTTATCTTTCTCCTCAATCTTTGCATTCTTACCTCCCCCAAACACGTTATCTTTAGCAGTTGAATCATTTTGTGAAATAAAATCACCGTCATCATTATCATTTTCAAGAGCAACCTGCTTTTTTACCAGAACCTCATCCAGAATGTCAACCTTCACATCCTTACCTCCATGAAGCAAAACATCTTCAACAGGTGTGGCAATTTTTGAAGGAATGCTACCATCATCATTAGCATTTATTGGAACATGCAGTTTTTTCTTCTGACCCTTATTCTTCCGCTCCATCTTTGCATCCTTACCTATGGAGCGTATCACGCTTTGCAAAGGAACATCATAATTGTCATCATCAATCAAAAGATTAAGCTGGTTTTTCTCCCAAACCTTATCCTTCTTCTCTATTTCTACATCCTTACCTCTGGAAGGTGCATCATCTTGTGAGGGAACATCGCTATTGCCATTTGCACTTCGAAGAGTAGGCTTCGTTCCCTTCTGAATCTTACAATCCTTATCGATCTTCTCTTCATTACCACCAGCAGGCACGTCCCCTTGCGAGGAAAAAATGTTGCTATTATCATTATCACTTCGAACAATAAGCCTCTTTTTCTTCTGACTCTTGTCCTGTTGCAACACCTTCACATCCTTACCTCCGGAGAGCACATTCTCCTGTGAGGGCTCATCAATGTTATCATTATCACTACGACAGATAACCTTTTTTATTTTTTGACCATTGCCCTGCTGCCCCACCAACACATCCTTTCCCCTACCAGGCACATTATATTTAACAGGCGACGGGTTTTCCAAAGGAATCTGACCGTCGCTATAATTTTCAAGACACTGAGGTTGTTTCTTCAGAACACACCCCTTTCTACTACGGGTCAGCATCCTACTGATAGGAACATCACCCTCATCCTCATCCTTTTTATCACGGATCAAAATCTTAGTGATAGGAATATTGTCTATATCCTCATCCTTTTTACTACGGATGAGACTCTGAATAATAGGAACATTATCCTCATCCTCATCCTCGCCAGAACGTGGTGACTGCATTTTCGCCTTCCTCGTCAAACCCTCAAACGCACTATTTTCCTCCTCAATGGAAACCCTAAATTCTTCTTTTTTCTCCTCCTTCGGTATCAAAAGCTGCGCCGCAGCATTTACACTTGCAGAAACCCTAGAACTACCATTTGCACAAAACCTAGAATTCTCATTTGTACAAACACCATTATCCCCATCCGTACAAATCCTAGAACCCTCATCTGTACAAACCCTGGCACTTTCATCTGAACAAACCCCAGCATTTCCATCAGTACAAACCCTAGTTTCTTCAATTTTAACTGCTAAACCGTTACCATCTGTATCATTTGAAACCCTGACGGAGATGTCACTTCTGGGATGTTCTGTATAATCTATTCTTTCTATCGGCTGAAGAAAACCCTGTGAAATCTGTACAAGTTTATTTTCAGCGGCTCGACGCTTCTTGCGTACCTCGTTCCGAAGGGACACCATATCGTTAAAATCACTTTTACAGAGGACTGAAACGAAGCAGAGTTTTGAACGTACCTTTTCAACTGATAGCCAATAGGTCGCCGGATCGAATCCCCGGAGGGTATCACGTCGCACAACATAACCTATCCAAACATTATAATTTGTACTGCTTCCAAGTTTTTATGAAATATATAATTTGGGAGAAAGAAGTTTTATTTTTTTCCATTTACCGGATACGTCGGTCGCAAGCAGGTCGACTTCACTACGTCGGTCGTCTTTATGGATATGATTGGCTCTTACCAAGCCCATGTGGCACATTTGGCTCTTAGCACATAAAACTCTCGAGAGACTCTCCGCGAGATATTTGGCGGCAAGAGTTCGAGCAAACATATTGGAATTTCGGATTAATTAATTATTTTCTTTTCTTTCTTTTTTTAAGAGGAAAGGCTGACAAAAATAGTAGATTATCTTATTAATAGGTATAGCATAAGTAGTGATAAAAAAGGAAATCTCTATTAATTAGATATTATATGGGCAATCTGGTAGGTGGCTTATGTCTATTATAGAATAGGTCTTTATTTTGAAGTCTTATAGGCTATTTTGTTTCATGGACATTTTTTATGGTGAAATTTGCATTTCCATGTCAATTCTCATTTAATTTTGGTTCATTTTCATTATGCATCTTAGTATAATTATATATCGCTATAAATATGATATAGAAATAGTTTGTAGTGATGAATTTGAGCGTTTTTAGTAGAAAAATGATGATGGATCATGGAATATGACACAAAAATATTTTGCATAGAAGTATTTGGATTCACAATCATATGTTGACAAGTAGGACTAGAGTCTAAATTTAATGGTTGTATGACTATATTTAGACATTTTTGTCATAAAATATAATCCAAACTTTTGGAAGACTATTTCACATGAAAGAAGAGATTTTGAATAAACTATATAAATAATAATATAAGATGTCGTAATATTTGAAAGGTGACTTTAAAAAGATAACAATCACAAAAAAATTGTTTGACAAGTAACATTGATCGTTAAATTTAGGCACTTTGTGTTAATTATATCTCACAATATTGTACTTATCCCTAATTTCACATTCATTTACCCTTATTTCTATGTACTCAAGTTTATCTCATTATTATTTACACACATTCATATATTTTTCATTTATAGATGTATTTTTTTGCATTCACATCCATATCCACACATTCAATCCTTGCTTCAAAGTTGGCACATTTTTATCCCTAATCAATCCTAATCGCTTTAAAATCAATCCCAATTAGTTTAGGATTAACCCCAAAATTTATTAGTTGTTGTGAACTAACTATAGACATCCAAATTTGATCGCTCCCATACGATCAAATTTACCTCTCTATTTATCTATTCCGCCAATATTAATTTATTTAATTAATATTACACTTCTCGCCTAAGGTTCTTAAAGTATTTAATTTAACAATTAAATGCTTTATCTTACACCCTTTTCCTCTTTAAATTAAATAAATACATCAATTTATTTAATTTAGTCATCTTAACCTTTTTTTGAATTAAAATCAATGTAAAATTCTTCATTTTTCTCTCTCCTTGTCACATCCTCCATAATCCCTCTCTAATCTGAATTAATTTAATTAATTCATTATTAAGATGTGCATCATCTTAATCAAGGATTAATGTCACATCCTCCTACATTTGCCACTTGCTTCTAATCTTTCATTAATTACCCTAATCAAATATTTGCACAACCTTAATCAAAGTCATTAGCCACTTTTAGCACTACTTTTTAGTCAACCTTTTCATTTGTCATTCTTAGCATTGACCCTCTTTCCCATGTGAATTTTTAATTTACATTTATTCATCCTAGGTCTCTCTCCTCCCCATGTGAATTTTTATCCTTCCAAAACTTCTAAAACATTTGACTTTTAATTCACATTTATTTCTCCAACCACTTGCTAATTTCCCATGGAGATTTTTGAGGAATTCCAAAATTCCTTAAATGTCGCTTTCATTCCCACTTGGGGACAAGAAGTTTTTTTTTAGGAAGTCTTCTCACTCCCCAAGGTATTTGGAAGGTACTTGTCCTTCCTCCACATCATGTACCCTCCTTCCACATCACCTACATATCATAACACCCTTAGCCACTTCACATTCCACATGTCAAGATGTGAGGGTTTGTGAGTCCTCAACTCACCATAGCCCTACATCTTGACCTTGGTGGCTCAATCTCAACCATTGAATTCTCTAGAGAATTCAAACTTCTCTATAAATACCCCCTCTTCTAAGGCATTTTTAAAACACTTAGCCATTTTGCAACCTTATGTTGTCATTTTGTGCACTCATTTTTCTCTCATCTTGCCATTCATTTTAGTCATTTTGCATTTGCATCCCACCATCTACTTAATCTTGCATTTAGCTACATCAATAGTCATCTAAGGAGCATACAAAGCAATCCAAATCAAGGGTCAACCAAGGAATTTCAACAGCAAAGAAGGTATAATCGTCTTGTAATCTTCATTTTAGCTTATTTCTTTGTTTTATCATTTCTTAGGCTAATCTTGAGGTGTCCCTTTGTGTTTTCTTTCATTGCATTATTGTTGTTTTTGCATATTTAGGGTTGATAAACATTTAGGATCACACTAACATAACACATTTTTTTGAATTGTTATTATGTCTTGGTATTTACAAGCATTTAATAGTTTAATTAATGCATATGGAAAAATAAGTGAACATATGCAAGAGATCATCAAAAAAGTGATTATAAAGAGAAAAGAAATATAACACATTCTATTTATAAGGGACAAAGAATCTTAGTCTATATCATGATCATACTAAGTCATTTAAAATTGTATGCATGTTGTCTTCAATCATTTGTTCAAAGTTGTAAAACCAATTTGAATAGGGGGTCATCCCATATTATTCAGTCCCAAACTTGGGACATCAAATTTTCCATCTTGGATGCAAGTAAAAACTTAAAAACACCTTCATTCAAAGGTTGACAACTTCAAACGAAGGTAATTTCTAAAAATGGAAAGAAAAGACATTTGAATTGAATATTTATAGTATGAGTAGTGATCAAAAAGGAATTCTCTATTAGTTAACATTATCTAGACAACCTATTAGATGGCTTATGACTTGTAGTCTTTATCTTGGGGTCTTAAAGGCTACATTATCTCATGGACATTATTAAAAACTTTCGTTCGTTTCATTTTAATGGTGAAATTTGCATCTCCATGTCAAATCCCATTTAATTTTGGCTCATTTTTATTAAACATCTTGATACAACTATATATCAACTATAATATGATATAGAAATAATTTGTATAGATGAATTTGAATGATTTTTTTTATATTCAATGAAGCAATTTAAAATACATGAAATCAACTACAAAAGTAGCTTGAGAGAATAGAGATACAACAAGTCAATGACCAATATGCAAGCCACAAGGCGACAATACAGATTCTTACATAAGCTTAACAATATATTTACTAAGGTTGGGATTACTTTGAAGCTAAAACTGCATAACTTGATTTTTGATCTACTGTAGACAAAGTTTAACCAACTCATTCTTCTTGCACAAGACTAGGAGCTGCGAGAAAAAACAAGCCACCTGAAGAAATATATCAGAGTAAAGCCTTACAATACCAGATACATGATAATAGTCATTAGAAAACATAGTAGCAAATATGTTATTCCATTTATTTCTTAAAATCACTTATTGGATAGAATCATCAATCACGTCATTTTGCATACCAAGGCCAAGAATAACTTCTTTCCAATTCAAAACATGATTAAAAATTATTGGAAAATGTGTAAAAACAGCAAACCATTGATTCTTAACATGTAAACAGTCCCAAAAGATATGTTTCAGATTTTTAATGCTATGACAAAATGGACAGTTGGCTAGTTTGACCATAATACATCTCAATTTGTCTCCCACAGCTAGTTTGCAATGCAATATTTTCCAAGCCAACAGTTGAGTATCAAAACCAGCCTTAGATTTCCATATTTGAGCACTCATTTTAGACCAAAATTTAGAGGTAAATCTAAACTTCCAATGTTGATTCAAACTAGGAGTAAGATGTTGGCTAGGAAGTAACTAGGTATAGATCCGCTTTAAAGGGAAATGGCTAAATTGGTTGCACAACAACCATTTCTAGTCTTTAAAGAAATAACAATCCCTTGAAGTACATAATTTCATAGTTAAATCAAGGGGAACAAGTGACTGAATAAAAATCAAAAACTGTTTATATTTGTCATTCAACCCATAACGATTTTGGATGCTACTCCATGGAGCCCAATCAAAGATATCAAAATCCCACAAATCTTTAAACTACCTAACTCCTTTTTTGAACAAGTAATTAGCATATCTTGGAAAGCTTATTGCCAAGGGTTGATTATGATAAGTAACAAGTTTACTCCACCATAATGAAGCAGAAGCAAAATTGAACCCATGTTGTAGGGAAGAGTCATTCCATTTAAGAAATTTGCAAACTCTTTGCCATGCTTTCCATATAGACTGCAAATCTCTGAGTTTAAAGAAAGGAGATAAGAGTAACTTATCTAACCAGCCAATAGCTTGCCACTTCTTCTTAATTGAAGCTTCAATAATATGCTGATGAACTAGTATTTTTCAAGGTTCATCTCCACTTGCAGCTCTAATAATCCACTTTGCAACAAGGCAAGTCCCTTGAGTTTTGGGATCTATAAGCCCCAACCCACCTTTATGTTTGGACTAAATATAAAGAGACCATGAAACAACAATGAACCCAACATTACCATTCCATTTGGACCATAGAAACTTGTGAATTATTCTATTCAATTCTTCTATCCAACAAGATGAGTAACACACATGGGTTGTAATGAGGATCTTGTTGGCAACCCGAATCTTGCCAGGTAAGGACAAGAATTTATTACCAAAATTGAACAGCTTATTCTTTAGTCTGTTTAAAAACCAAGCCCACATTTGAGACAACGAAACTCCCAAACCAAAAGGAATACTAAGGTATCTAGTTATTTCTCCATGTTTGATTTGCCTCCATTCTTTAGGTATCTAATGAGGAATAGGATCAAGTTGAGTCATCAAAAATTCAATTTTGTTGTGAGCTAAAAGTGAACCAGAAACATTGCAATATAGCTCTAAGATGCCCACAGCATTATTCAACTCTTCCTCAAAAATATGCAGGAAAAACATACTATCATCTGCAAAATGAAAATTAATCACCACCTTATTCTGAGGGATAGATATACCTTTGATCATATTCATCTAATAGGCATTTTGAAGAAGATAACCCAATGCATCAACTGTAAGAACATATAGAAAAGGAGACAAGGGGAAACTCTTCCTTATAGAATGTTGCAGCTCAAAGGAATTTCATAAGGTCTTATTAATAATAAGGTGGGGATTAGCATCTTGAAACAACATTTGCACGTGTTTACAAATTTTGTGACCAAAACCCAACCATTGCAACATTTTGAGAATAAAACTCCAATGAATTCTATCATAAGCTTTGTCAAAATCTAACTTAACCAACAAGGCATTTTGACCTAATTGTTGAGCCCATTCCATAGTCTACCAAGCCAACATCAAATTATCTAGAATATATCTTCATTTTAAAAAATCAGTTTGCTTAGGTCTCACAATTAGCTACACAATCGGCTTAATTTTGATCGCTAAAGCCTTAGCAATGATTTTATAAGAAGTATTTAAAAGGGTAATTGGCCACTAACCAGCATTGGTGTCCTCATTTTTCCCCTTAGGAATAAGTTTGATAATTCCCTTATTAGTCTTGGAACCTAAGGAACCTCGCTGAAAGGCTTCTAGATAGAATAAATAAAAATCATCCTTAATATGATCCCACATAGTTTGATAGAATTATGTTGGAAGACCATCTACAACTGGGCTTTTATATGATTTCATAGAGAATATAACACGTTCAATTTCATCCAAGGAGAGAATATGGTCCAAGAAATTGCTATAACCTGGATCAATCTTAGTAGGAATACAATCTTGAATACTCTCTTCCAAGGTTTGTTGAATATTTTCCCAATTAGACTCCTCTTTAAACAAATTTTCATAATAATCATAGAATACACTAATAATATCAGTTGTATCCATATGATATCCCTTTTCATCCCTTATACCCTTGATCTTCTCTTTCTTGTGTTTGTAATTTAGATACTTAAAGAAATATTTAGAATCCTTATTTCCATCTTTAATCTATTGAATTATAGCTCTAATTTTGTCCCCTTGCTCTTTATAATGGTCCATTTTGCACAATTGAGCTTCAATAACAGCAATATGGTGTTGAATATTAATATTATGAGGATCAATGTTCAAATTTTTCCTAGCATTCTCAAGTTGACCATGGAGGGATTTATCTCTACTTTTATGCCTCCATGTCATTCTTCTTCAAAAGGCACAAAGAAATTCCATACATTTAGATAAAGCAGCATGCCACCAATCGATCCATTACTCCCCTTCAAGAGGTTTAAGAATTGAATTCCAAATCCCCACTAGAGTAGAAACACATTTAGCGTTTTTAAGATGGGATATATTCAATTTAAAAGGGAGTTAGAAAGAGGGGATCCATATTTTTTGAGAGGGAAATTGAACACAAAATAGGAAAATTATCTCATAAGGTTGTTGAATAATCTTTGCTTAAAAGTATTTGGATTCACAATCATATATTGACAAGTAGTACTACAACCTAAATTTAATGGTTGTATGACCATATTTAGACATTTTTGTCATAAAATACAATTCAAACTTTTGGAAGACTATGTCACATGAAAGAAGAGATTTTGAATAAACTATATAAATAATAAGATGTTGTAATATTTGAAAGGTAACTTTAAAAAGATAATTATCACTAAAAATTTGTTTAACAAGTAACGTTGATCGTCAAATTTAGGCACTTTGCATTAATTCTATCTCACAGTCTGATACTTATCACTAATTTCACATTCATTTACCTAAGTATTTTTATGCACTCAAGCTTATCTCATTATTATTTACACACATTCATATATTTTTCATTTATAGATATATTTGCTTGCATTCACATCCATATCCACACATTCAATCCTTGCTTCAAAACTGACACTTTCTTATCCCTAATCAATCCTAGTCGCCTTAAAATCAATCCCAATTAGCTTAGGATTAACCCCAAAATTTACTAGTTGTTGTGAACTAACATAACACATAATTTTTTGAATTATTATTATGTCTTGGTGTTTACAAGCATCTAATAGTTTAATTAGTTCATATGGAAAAATAAGTGAACATATGCAAGGGATTGTCAAAAAGGTGATTATAAGGAGAAAATAAATAGAACACATCTATTTCTAAGGGACAAAGAATCTTAGTCTATATCAAGATCATACTAGGTCATCTAAAATTGTATGCATATTGTCTTCAATCATTTATTCAAAGTTGTAAAACTAATTTGAATAGGGGGTCATCCCACAATAATGGATCCCAAACTTTGCTTCAATGTCTGCTTCAAATTTTCCAAATAAGTTATAGTTTCAAACCTTGGGTTACACCTTCAAATGGAATTAACTTGACAAGATAATTTGCAAGATTGTAGTCCTCGAAACGAGCTTTCCAACAAGTATAATTTTAATATATTTTTATTTTATTTATATTTATTTTCTAATTTTTATTGAACATGGGTTTTTCATTGAACATCAACTTCTTTGTTAGATACACATGTGGAAAAAATAGGAAAATACTAAAAAGTCAAAAAATATGTGTGTTAGGTATTGATATGTTTATTTCAGCAAAAAAAATGAATTTTGATATATACAAAACAAGTTATGCATTACAACATATACCTATGTCTAAACAATAATTAGTTTGTCTTCAAAAATTAATTAAATTTATATATATATGCAATAAAAATTATGAAAATATATCCATGCACTAGATATTGATGTTAAAAATCTATATTTTAAAAATTATAATTTTATCCTTTCAAGAACAAAATGTATGTGTTACGACATAAACATCACTTTTTAAAAATGTTGTTTATTATAAAAAATAATTTATTAAATTTTGTATTAAAAATTTCAAATTTTATTTCAAAATAATATTAAATATATATTTAGAATTTATGCACAAATCGTCACAAATCACTAGTTCGCATCATCTTCAAATTCTCAATGGTTTAGCTGCTATAGGTCTCAAAAAGTGAAGATTTAGTTAAAAATGTTGGTTTCAATGTCCTACTTTGACCAAAAAGTGGGACTCATTATTGTGGGATTACCCAAGGTTGACCTAGGAGAACTTGACCCTAGTGATTTGGTAAACTCATCTAAGATGTTTATAAACATTAGATTGGCATAATTAGACACTGAGAAAGTTAAGGTAAATGAATCATTATTGCAATTCTTTATAAGATCATTCTAACAAGGTACAAATCATGCTCATGCCATAATTCATTCCTAGGACAAAGTTTGGATTCAATTCAAAGGGACTTAAATTAAGCTATAAAGGTTTCTAGGACTTAAAACCCAAAACATTCATCTAATTGTGAGCACTATGTTTTTGTATCTAGTGATTAGATTTTGTGTGGCCTTGACATTAATTCTTCATCATTGTTCCCAATGCACCCCATTTTATTTTTAAAGATTTATTACAATTATCAAATTTCATCCCATTTAAATTAACTCCAAGTTAACTATTTATGTTTATTTAATTAAAGTAGATTATTTGTGTAAGGGTCATTATTAAATTTTTTTGGTGAATGATCTATTTTTACCCCCCGGGGTTTTGCCTTCATGTTTATAATTCTTTGTAATTAGGGTTTTAGATCTATGCTTTTTTATTTCTCTATCATATTTTTTAGATATTTTCAAGGTTATATTTCCTCCTTGTTAGTGCTTTATATGTAACATGTCCATTGTTTATAATAAACATTATACTCTATATCCAGGTTACTTCCTTTCCCATGGATCAAACAAATCCCAGGAATAACCCACATAACATCACATAAATAAAATAATTTTACTACCAAAGCGATTCAAGTAACTTCTTGCATAATGCTACATACGTCTAGTATAGACATCATACATAGAGCGATGACAACTACATATAGTATAAATATGTTGCACTCAAATAAACTCCCATATATAGGGTACATAAAAACATAACTAATAAGATAGGTTCTACAACATATTGCATAACCAAGAATCATGTAATCTCAAACAAACAACACAACATATTCAAAAACATTATTTTTCCAACATAGTAAATAAACTAATTTAACCTTTCCAACATAATGACAAAGGTATAGAAACTAGCATGCATGTATAATGCTCCAATTGATTAAACTCCTTCCTAGTTCGAATCCTCAAGCTTGCTTGATATCTCCTTCAAGACCAACTTGATTTCCCTCTTCTAACTTCTCTCCAATTCTCACAATAATCACAAATATGAAATGGTAAAACAACTCTCAACTAACAAATTCTCAACCCTCTAACTCAAAAATCGCAGCAAAATAACATCAAGATAATCAGAATGATAAATATAGCAATTGGTAGAATGAGCACCTCTATTTATACTAATTTGTGAGCAACTGAAGGCTACAAACAAGTTAGTATCTCTGCCCCCTTTCTAACCTCAAGTCACAATTCATTAGTCTAACTCATAGGTTTGCAACACATCATAGTCCTCACCATTTAAATGGTAGATTCAGATTGATATATGCGACAACAAACCCAACACAAGTTTCTTAATTCGAATTCCTTTACAAAATGATGCCAAGTTTGCACTTGACTAAGTCTAAACACTATTTGCAAGTTTATGTGCATTCAAAGACTTCTTTTAACTTCCAAACACTAGTAAATATGGTGCCACCTTTTTGTGTTTGAAGCCACATTCATAGCATTGCCTTTAACATATTCCATAGGTTTTTAAACAACATTTAATTCCTTTTAAAGCGTTTTACACATAAGCCAAATTCATACATTCTTTGTTATTTGTTTTGACTAGGTCTTACCAAACATTATGCGTTGATTTATATTCCATTTAAAGTTATGCTTTATGCTTTATGTGCCACATGCTATAATATGCGCTTTGCTTCACAATATTAATAAAGTATATATATGTATATATATACATGTATGTATATATATCAATATATATATTCATTTCATGAAGTTTACCAAATACATTTTATTAACAAACATACTTGTATAATATATAAATATAAAGAATAATGGCATGCGGCAAATTCACCGACGAAAATTTCACCGCCAACAATTTACTATGAGAAAATTCACCGTGCAAAAAAGTAATTGCGTGAATTTTTGGCGGTTAATTTTCCATGGCGATCAATTACTAGTGGCGGTGAATTTTCCTGCGATGAATTTTCCTACAGCCAAGAATAATATTATGCATATATTTATATATATGATTATATGTACAAATATATATATATTACTATATTACTATATTACTATATCAACTTCACACACACACACATATATAATTAATATATATATATATATATATATATATATATATATATATATATATATATCAACTCCACACACACACACACATATATATATGTAATTCCATTGATTGACATACATATATATATATATATATGTCAATCTAGTCCAATTGTTATTCCCATGCATATGGGTAATCTATCCATGAGCATGTGTGGGTACGTCTACCTACGTATACTCATATACGTATTCAATCACATGTATCAGTCTATCGTAGACATGTACACATATACATATATATACATTTTATGCATATATCTCATCAATACCATAATAAGTATATAATGAAAGACTGTCACATGACATAAAGTCTTAATTACAATCCTCAATCACAACATTCACAACAAAGATTACTTACTTTTTCCCAAAACTAAGGTGACTCTCTATGACCAACTAGGACATGAGTGTGTGAATGCTCAGTTAGGCTCGTTAAGGGTTACCAGACCAAGTTCTTCTCCTAAGTGATACTTCCCCTCTCTTTTGGAGGATCAAACTTGCTTTTGTACTCAACTTGGCACATCATAACAATAGTTAGTTGAACACAACATAATCAAATGCATCATACATTTCATAGTTAGAAACATTATAAAATATTAAATTGCATCAATCACTCCATCATATTTCCATTCAATATTCATAAAACATATTCATATAAATATTCATAAAACACATTCATGTAAAGATCCATAAAATACATTCATTTATTCAAGCAATTTATAGGTAATAGTAAATAGGTAATATTGCTCGGGGTGTAACATATTCCCCCCTTATGAATCATTGTCCCCGATGATTTATTAAGTATCGACATGGACATAACATAAACATCAAACACAAATCATCCATAAAGCATCACATTACAAATCATCATTATTTTCAAGTGTTTTCAAAATCTTGTAAGAATTGCAAAAACTTATGCTTCATATCAACATAGTCTTCCCAAGTGGTATAACTTCTGCATGCTAGTCCCATTGGACTTTGCATTACAGACCATCTCTATTACATTATGGAGCTTACATGTTTTGAGCACCTTGAGTGGCTTGATTATTACCACCCCTGGATCCTATACCTATAAAGCATTCCAATCAATAACATGGTTATCGTCTGGGGTATACTTCTTACGATACAAGACATGAAAAACATCGTGCATTGTGGCAAGAGCTGGAGGTAAAGCAATCTTATATGCTACAGGGTTTATCTCTTCAAGAACCTCAAAAGGGCCTATGTAATGTGAAGCTAGTTTGGATGACTTTCCAAACCTGATTAAACTCTTATGATGCTTGACCCTTAACAAAACTTTTTCTCATACCGAGAAATTTCTGAGTACTCGCTTGGCATCAACATAACTTTTTTACCTATCATTAGCTTCTACTAAACCCTGCTTAATAATGCCAACTTGCTCCTCCATTTTAGATAACATCTCTGGCCCAAGGCTTATCCTATCTTCTAGCTTATCTCAGCTTATAGAGGTCTAACACTTCCTACCATATAATGCTTTGAATGGAGCCATCTTGATCGCAAAATGATAAGAGTTATTATATGCAAACTCAACCAATGGTAGGTAATCTTCCCATCTGTATTGTTGATCCATGCAATACATCCTTAGTAGGTCTTGCAACACCTGGTTCACTCTTTTAGTTTGTCCATCCATTTCTGGATGATACGCGAAACTTATATTCAATTTTGTTTCAAGTGCAAAAAATAGAGTTTGCCAAAATCTAGATGTCACACAAGCATCCCTATCAGATATAATCTTCTCGAGAATCCCATGCAATCTAAATATCTCTTGAACAAACTTTCGATTATAAGAGCTCCATTGGTCATATTTCTTGGTATAAAGTGAGCTACCTTAGTGAGCTTGTCCACCGCTACCAAAATGGCATTGTGCTTATTCCTTGACATGGGTAGTCCTTGCACAAAATCCATGCTAATGACTCGCCACTTATTTTTTGGAACTTCATGTGGATACAAAAAACCTACATGGTGATGATGCTTTGCCTTCAAACTTTGGCACTCTAAGCAACTTGCTACAAAACTTGCAACATCCCCTTTCATACCCTTCAAGAAATGTAACGGCTTAACATCGGCTAACATTTTGGTCACACCAGGATGTCCTAAATATGTTGCATTGTAAATTTCTTTCCATACCAAGTGAAACATAAGAAAATAGGGTTCTTATGAGAATGGAAGGGGGGTTCGCCAAAATGATAATAGATAGACCTATTTTCATTTATTTCATTAGGAAATGAGATCCCTGCAAAGAATTGACTAACAAACTTTAGGTGAATCAAGTCAATGTGACAATCTTTAGATTTCCTTATGACAGAAGGACAGGGGTCAAGGTCAAACAACACTTTGGGGAGAAAAACTAAAAAATGGAAAATCAACTCCAAAATGCAATATAACACTTGAAACGACAATATTAAACTTAATATTTGTAGAACCAAAAAAATATTATAGATCTGAGAAGGTCAGAAACATATGTACTAGTCACCAAAAGTGCTTTTTGGAAGCTCATCTAAGACTTATTTTCCCACGGGCGAATGGGTCCAAGTATAGGGGTTTTAACAATATTTCGGGAGCCTTTGACACAAATCTATATCTTCTGATTTATCTAGGTTTTAGTGTCAAAAAATTGGAAATCCAGTCTGTAGGTTAAATTCCATGATTTGACAACAACTTTGACAACTTAAATTCAATATTTCTCTTCAAAAGGTCTTCAATCCTTCTTCAACCTAAATCTACAATCACACATACAAGAGAGAAAAATGTTTGTTTTTGGGTGAATAGGGGTTTGCCTTGGTCAAACCTCATTTTGGTAATCGAACCTTAAATTGAAATAATGAATGAAAGAGGGAATGAAGAATGAACAAAGCTATGTCACCACTCCAAAAACCCTTGAAGAAACCTTGATAATGGAGATCTTAGGAGGTATGAAACTTGCATGAAATGGTTGAATTGGATGTGGATCTTGACACTTGAAATTGATGCTTTGAATGCTTGAATTGATCTTGAAACCTACATCACAATGTTAGCTCCAAAAACATGCATGATGCAAGAAGAAATTGACATGATGAATAGATCTTGATTGCTACAATAAATATCTGATATATCTGCTCTTGAATGCCTTGATTTCCCTTGAAATGCTCTTGTAGATCTTGAAAAGTGCTAAGTGAAACTTAGTGAAATAACCTTGTATTTATAGGTATGTATCCTTAATTTTAGGAAATTCAAATATCACAAGCCAACATAATTTCAGTAATTGAATTATGGAATTAGAGATGTTTTTTATTAGGTAAGTAGGGATTTTGAAAGGGCCCTAACCCTTTTACAACTTGAAATATTTAGCAATTAGTACAACAAGAAACTGCACACGAAGCCAACAAAAACAACAAGGGTAGGACAAGCCACCAGGCCAAAACAAGTTGTAAAACAACCATCAAAAACAATAGTCACCCCAATTGTGAAAAAACTAGATGATCTTCAAGCCTTTACAAGAGAGATAAATGGGACCAAATGACACAACAGGTCTCAAGACTAGCAAAACATGCCAACAGGGACCCAAACCACACATATTCTTTGAATCAAACTTCACAGCCAGCATAACAGGCCAACAAGCCACACTCTTTGCTGCCAAAAAAGTAGCCTGAAACAACAACCCCAAGGGTGGGTAAAACAAACCATTCTTCCAACCCTTACCAGTAGGGTTTAGCAGATCTTGAGACCCAAACCACCAGAAGACAATTAAGCCCATCACAACATCTTGAGAGAATATATGGCTAAAAACACAACTAACATAACAAGCTTATAAGCCACCCATCAGGCTACAAAAGTAGCAGCCCATAACAACATACACCCCAAGGGTGTTCAAGATAACAAGAACTTTAAGGCCTCCATAAAGCAACACCTTCCAAAAAACAACACCTTTAAAATAATAGCTCCTGTAAAAACTCCTGCCCTTCTCAGAAAGGGAATTTGCAAGCACAACACTCAAAAGAATAGCAGCCAGCTTGAAGCACCACACCACCCAAAGCACCAATTCAACCTCCAACTCTATAAGAGAGAGCTCCCCTCTATAGGAGAGGATGAAATGAGAAACAAAACTACAAGAGCCAACAATCTCCTGTCCAAACCAGCTCCACCTCAAAAGGAACCAATAGAAAGAAAGGGTACAACCCACTGCGACTACAACAACCATCTCCACCTCAATAGGAGAGGGCTCCACCTCAGTAGGAGCTATCTCCACCTCCATAGGAGACCCCAATTGTAGCACTCAATAGGAAATCGACACTCTTGTAGAATGAAAACCCACCACATCCCATGGCGACACGAGCAACAGATACTAAAATAGAGCAATAAGAAGCAACTCAACCAACAGGAAATCTTGAGCTAAAGCACCCTCCACCAACATAGCAATAGCAAAAGATAGTTCAAACAACCAAGATTCATGGGAAAAAATACCCCAAACAAACTCAATACAAGCATAATAGGGGCTCCACCACCCCAATAGGGGCACACTAAACTGCCAGGAAAAATCAAACTCCAAAGGAGTGAAAGCAAGTCTAGAGAACACTGGGAGACCCACTCCAAAGGCCAATAACACAAACCCAATAGCCGCAAAGATGACAAAAGGTTAAAATAGAGGCCCCTACACTGATAGAGAGAAGCAAAACCTTGATAAGTCATGAACCCCCACAAAGCCATGGTCTCTAACCAAGATTTGGAGAGCAAGAGAGAGGGGAAGGACAAAACTAGGGCTCGACCTCTCATCCACTGAACAGGGCACAACAATGCAACTAGCCATAGAAGAGGCAAAGGCCATGCAAATGAAGAAGCAAGACCCAAAGAACTGAGCGTATGGCATAGCATTCTCAGGCAGGAGGGTAAACACCACACCATCACCTCCAAAAGGCACCAACTAAAGAACACCATAGAGGAGGAGGGATCTTAGGCGACGAAACCCACCAAAAATAAAGTCTACTCACCTTGTCGCCCCCAAACAACCCCCAACAAAGGAAAAAAGATGAGACTTTCCACTAGATAGTAGAAAGAAACAGAGCCAACCAAGTATGTGTGCGCCACAATATAGAGGCAAGATACGCCACCAAATGACATAAAATCTAGCCAAGAAGCCCCAAACACAAACCCACCACAACAAAGGGTTGCCACCAGATGACCAAGAAACGTGGGCCATCCTCCTCATCCTTCAAATCGACTCCACCGTCCTCAAATTCAGTAGAGAAATTCAAACCTCCCTACACGCTACATTTCCTGCCCACGCTCACCATCACTTTCTTTTTTAAACCAAATCTTGTTTCCTATTATAGATTGGATTTATAGATGTTAAAAAACTGCCAAAAACATAATTTGAATTTAGGTCCAAAGGTCTAGGGAGGACCCATTAGCCCACGGTCCCTATTTTTAAAACACACTTTGCTCAATGTAAAGTGTTATGTGTAGGCATTAATTATTGTTGGGTTCCCCCTTCGAAAAATGCAATTTATTAGGCTTTTAAATGAATAAAAGGGATAATTAAGGCATAATTAAGCTTAATTTAATTAAGGCCCAAATAAGTGTGAAAATGTAAAGGGGTACATTTATCAACACTAAATTAAGGCATTATTAAGTTTATTTTAATTAGGAGGGCCCAAACAAGTGAGAAAATGTAAGGGATACATTTTTATACACTACACCAAGTTCCTCAATTCTCCAAAATTAGGTACATAAATTCTCCCTTTAATCCTTAATAATCCATCATATTCAAGGTGATACCCTCTGTACCTTTGATCTTGTGGGTCATCCAAGAGTGCTTACTTGACTAGTTCATAGAAATTGTCACCCTTGGATTCTTGAAATACTTGACTCTTAAAGTTAGTTTGGATTGATACCATCGAGGAGATATGCCTCCTACGACTTAGAGCATCGATAACTCAATTATCCTTCCCTTTGATATAACTAATGTTGAGATCATAGTCAAATATAAGTTCTAACCACCTTCTCTACATTGCATTAAGATTAAGTTGGGTAAACAAATACTTAAGACCATGGTGATTGGTCTTAAGCTCAAAGGGTTTGCCTAACAGATAGTGTCTCCACATCTATAGTGCATGAACAACCGCTACCAACTCTAAATCATGCGAAGCATAATTTTTTTCATGAGGCTTTAGCTTCCTTGACTCATAAGCTATGACTTTCCCCTCTTGTATTAATACTCCACCTAATCCTTCTCCCGATGCATCAGTGATAATAATAAAGTTACCTTCCAGATTTGGTACCTTCAATATCAGAGTCGTGGTCAACTTCTCTTTGAATAGATCAAATGCCACTTGAAATTTCTCAATCCACTCAAACTTCTTTCCTTTCCTTTACAAAGAAGTGATGGGAAAATCTATCCTTGAAAATTTTGTAACAAACTTACAATAATATTCAGCCAAACCCATAAAATTTCTAACTTTTGGTACACTCTTGGGCACCGGCCACTCCAACACTACTTTTATCTTTGCAAGATCAACTGCAATCCCATCTGTCAAAATTACATGACCTAGATATTGTACCTCTTATTGGAAGAAGGTACACTTCAAGAGTTTCCCATATAACTTATGTTCTCTCAATCATTGAAGCACAATCTCCAGATGCTTGTGATGTTCTTAATTCTTGGAGTAGATTAAGATGTTCAAGAAAACCAACACAAACCTATCCAAGCAGTCTCTAAATACATTGTTCATTAGGTTCATGAATGTTGCAGGTGCATTCGTGAGTCCAAAAGGTAGGACTATGAACTCATAATGTTTGTATCTAGTTTTGAAAGTTGTCTTGAAGATATCTTCATCCTTGATTCTTAGTTGATGATATCCAAAACTTAGATCAATCTTTGAAAACACAATCTCTCCCCACATTTGATCAAAGAGATCTTCGATACGTGGAAATGGATACTTATT
Organism: Sequoia sempervirens; assembly: GCA_007258455.2. Taxonomy (NCBI): domain Eukaryota; kingdom Viridiplantae; phylum Streptophyta; class Pinopsida; order Cupressales; family Cupressaceae; genus Sequoia; species Sequoia sempervirens. Next base: position 323,408 of record VDFB02364407.1, read on the forward strand.
CTTTACCGTTGCTTTGTTAAGCAAACAATACTAAATACACATGTGTGGTGTTCCATCTTTCTTCTTGACAAAGATCACTAGTGCTCCCTAGGGTGAAAAACTAGGTCTTATTAATCCTTTAGACAACAATTCTTCTAATTGTGCCTTTAATTCTATCAATTATGTTGTGGTCATCCTATATGGCACTTTTGATATAGGTTATGATTCAAGGACTATGTCAATGGAGAAATCAAACACTCTCTTAGGAGACAATCCTGGTAGTTCATATGGAAATACATCTGCAAATTTCCATAGGACTGGATATTTCTCCATATCTGATTTCCTCATTTCCACCACTTCTCCTTCTTTGACTTCTTGAGAATCTTGAGGTTCATAATACATGACATCATCTTGAAGGATAACTTCCTTGTATTCCTCAAGTTTATCCATCTTTACTGCGAAGAGTTGACAACCTTTCTTTTTTGCCCTATGTATTTGCACAACTCAAATTTGTCGTAGTTTCACTTCCCTAAGTATTCCTTGCAAAGACACTTGATTACCTAGATCATCTAAGAATTATATGGTTTTATCATGGAGATACACTTTAGCTCTATGCTTCCATAGCCATTTCATTCCTAAGATGACATCATAAGAACCTAAGGGAGCTACGTACAAATTCACCTCTGTAGAAAAACTTGGAAGTTCTAACTTTGCTTCAAATAGACATTGACTCACCACAACTCTTGTCTAGTTTACATACTCAAAAACCTAATATTTTTCCATAAAACCATCCTTTCTAGACATTTAACTTGCTATTTTAGGAGAAATGATTTTTTTTGGCACCAATATCTATTAAAATTGAGATAGGAATGCCAAAAAAAGTACCTGAGACTTCTACTAGAGTAATTTGATACTCAACTTGTCGGTTGTCTACTGCAACATGTATCCTTTGTTGGAAGGCAATTTGTTGTGGAGGTAGAGGATTCCCACATGGTTGAGATTCTATCGACTTGCTAGGGCACCGATTAGCATAGTGATCCCCTCCACATGTAAAACATCCATTCACTGGTCCCTTTTTTTTCGCAGGTCTTCCAGAGTTATTAACATTTCCACCAACACTATTGTTGAAGTTGTTATAGTTTTTGTTACTTGCTCTTCAGTCTCTTCTTGGTTCATTCCACCTTTGACGAGGTCCCTTGTCCCCTTGCTTCTAATTTTTTTTCCCTTTATTGGGTCTTCTTGGAGCTTGATTAGCTTATTCCAAGTTAAACTTCTTTTTGTTCATTTCTTGGTAGATTGAAATAGACTTAAGCTTTTGTTCCTACTTAATAGCTTCTTCATACACCAATTCCATGGTTTATGGACTGTGTACATCTACTTCACCACCTATTTGGGCATTAAGACCCATAATAAACTTCCTTATTCAAAATCACTCATCCTTTTAGTACATGGGTACGTACCTCAAGAGGCGGGTGAACTTTTCCCAATATTCATTCATGGAAGAATCTCCTTGTTTCAGATTCTAGAAATCAATGAGCTTTTGATTGTAGAAGAGTTCTGGTACCACCATTTCTAAAAAATCTCTACGAATTCGCTCCATGACAGCCTCAAGGAACCGAGTCCTAACTCTACTTTCTTATTCATGCACTAGTTGGATGCTTCAACTACCAACTAGAAAGCTCCCCACATGGCTTTAGCGACTTCAAAGTAATTTATAATCTCAAATTACTTTTCCATATTTGTAAGCCATGCTTCAGCCACATCCCTAGTAGCACTATCCTCAAACTTCGGAGGTGTGATTTTCTTCATGTCACGAGATAGCTCATGAGCCAATCACTTCCTTTTAGTTCCATTTGACTTTGTCTGTGACTCCTCATCCTCTTGTTCACTAGAATAGGTGTGATCACAAGAATTCTCCCCTTCCTCCTCATTATTTTGGACTTCCTCGTCATTAATTAGGACTTCTTGTTCCACTCTTTCTTTACCCTTTACTTCTTGTTTGAGGTTTCCTATCCTTGCTCTTGTTTCATCCATTATAGACAAGATGTGGTCCAACTTAGCTTCAACATTTTTAGTACCTTGTCCTACTTCTTGAATTCCCCCAATGTTAGTTCGCATCCTAAGCATTTTCCAAGAAAATTTACCTGGAGGTTTCATTTAACGAGATCTAAGAAAGTTTACTTAACGTTCTACAAGCATTAAAGAACAATTATTCATATAAAGAGTATCATAAAGAACTTTTACACAAGTTTTTCCAATTTTTTTTTATTTCAATTCAAATGATAAAAGATTTCAATATCCTTAAGTTTACATAGAATGACTATTCAGATAGTCTAAGGGAGAGTATCCCTTGGATTCACTTTTGATACATAGCTACGTGGGGTATACCCCTCATATTTTTGCTCATTCCCATCATAGTAAGGATAATATCCCTTAGACCTATCCTCTGATACATAATTTTGGGGAACGTATTCTTCTGATTCACCACTTGAGGCTATTACAATAATTTTAGTCATAGGTATAACACGAGGGTTCCTAAATATCATTTATGGAATAACACTACATTCTAAGGGCATATCCATAGAAAGTGATAAAGAGTCTGACTTTTTCGGAGAGACAAAAGGTAAGTAGTTGAAGTTGGCATCATCTTTCATCCTTCTCTTCTCTTCACTAATTTGTGAAAGTGCATGACTGATAGTCTCAGTATTGCTCAGCCATATGGCATTGTCATGATTGGTTACCTCAATGGTACGAACAAGGGCTTCTCTTTCCTTCTTGGCCCATAGGTAGCACTCATTCCCAATTATTGATTTTCTTGCAGTTAACCTGAGACACATCATCTTGGCACAAGAATTTCCAAACATTAGAATCATATAATGTTGGATTGGAAATGTAGCAAGCACATACGTTCCAGGGCTTCAAATTTTGCATGTTGCCCTAGTTTTGCAACATGCTCGTCGTACTTTAGCACCAGGCTCCCTGAAAATGTAGGTCAGAGGCCTTTTTGTCGAACCATCATTTGACTATCTATTGGCAACCAATCATGGCTTCATAGGCTTTTTCCCTTTTTTCTTCAAGGTTCAGGAGTTCCACCAACCTTACTTCCATTTCGCTACTTGTTCAACTTCCAAAGCCTTTAACAGTTGTAATGTAAGAATCTTTATAGAAACAGGTAAAACCACCTCCTTTCCATATACTAGCTCATAAGGAGAGGCCTTCAAGATTTGTTTGGGTGTAATTCTATTTGCCCAGAAAGCCTCTCGCAAGTGCTTGTGCCACTCCCTTTGTCTTTTTGACCCGATGCGCTTGATCAACCCAATTAGGTTTATGTTGGTTGATTCTACTAGCCCATTTCCTTGCGGGTAGTAATCCAATGAAGTCTTGAGGTAGATCCCATGCTTGAGAGAAAAATATGACATCCCAAAACCCACAAAATCTCACACATTATCAGATATGACAATTTTTGGTGAACCAAACCTTGCTACCAGCTCCTCAAGAAAATTGACAATTTCAATTTTTGTAGCATTTTTTAGAGTAATGGCCTTTATCCATCTTGTGAAATAATCGGTTGTCATAAGTATCCACTTATGGCCCGTGCTAGAAATAGGATTTATCATCCTAAAGAAATCCAAACCCCATTGGGCAAGGGTTCTTCAATTACAATCGGGCTTACGAGCATGGCAGAATTCTTCCGCTTGCCAACAAAATATTGGCACTAAATACATCTTCACACCAGATGGTGCGCCTCGGTGAACATGGAAGGCCAATAATATACTGCCCGCATTATCTTCAAAGCAGTATTCTTGGCAAAGAAATGTCCAACCTCAAGACTGATATGAAATTCATTTAAAACTCTTCTCGCCTATGGCTTGTCCAAGCATCGAAGTAGGATGCCATCATAATTTATTTTGAACAAAATACTCTCAATTAGTACATACCTGGTGCCTTGTAGTTGATAGTATCGCTTTTTGTGAGGTGAAATGTTGAGTGGGTACTTCCATTTTTGCATATATTATGTTTGATCTATCACCCATGACTCATCAGACTCGAATTGGTTTATGTAAGCTTGATTGGTCTCTTCCTCCACTGAGGAGCTTAACTCTTGCGCAAGGTATTCACAAAGACCTCTTCCCCAAACCAGCTTGGTTGGTTTAATAGCTACATCATATTCTAGGATCTTGATGATCCAATTGGCCCTCTTTTCATTTATTTCACCCTCAGTGAAATACTCCTAAACACTGGGATGGGCCACAAGGATGGTGATTTTGTTGGCTGATACCAGGTGTCAAAATTTCTTTAGGCTTTTAACAATACAAAATCCTGTTTCTTAATAAATTTGTACTTGGCCTCATATCCTTTGAGAGTCCTAAAGTGGAATGCGATGGGATGCTCTTTGTTATTGTCTCCATCTTTTTGAGTGAGCACCGAAGCCAGGTTGTGTTGGCCACTATAGATGTAGAGCAATAAATCCTTGGAGAAGTTCGAGTTAGCTAACACCAGGGCCGTGAAGATGGCTACCTTTATTCGCTTGAAAGTTGTATTGCCTTCAGGGGTCCATTTGAACATTAGATTCTTTTTTAGCATCAGCATGAAGGTCTCGCGATGCTTGCGAAGTTCAAAATGAATCGGCTAACGAAATTAATCTTCCCCAAAAAAGACTGCAACCCTTTTGTTTGATTGGCAAAGGTAGCTCCATTCTAGATTTCACCCTTTCAGGATCTATCACTATTCCTTCCTTTAATACCACAAAACCTAGTAGCTTGCCTTGGGGTACTCTTAAAACACATTTCTTAGGATTTAAGGAAATCCCGAACTGTTGACATTTTTAGAAGATTTTTTCCAGATGATCAAAGTGATTATCCTTTGATTTTGAAAAGACCGTTAGGTCATCCAGAGATATTAGAATAATCTAATTAATTAAACCTCTGAAAGCAATATCCATTTCTCACTAAAAGGTCACACCAGTATTGGAGAGTTTGAAGGGCATTTTAAAGTATGTGAACGTTCCCCACTTAGTAGTGAATGTTGTTTTATGTTGATCTCCTTCTTTGACATAGACCTAGTTATAACCTAAAAAACCATCGAGTAATGAGAACATTTTTGATCCAGCCACAATCTGCAAAATTTGCTCCATTGATGGCAAAGGGTAGTAAGCTTTTAGCGAGGCTTTGTTTAAATCCCTGAATCTACACAGAGTTGAATATCACCATTCTTTTTTCGAACTGGCACAAGATTAGACACCCAGGTAGAATACTTAATCAGGTATATGATCTTTGATTTGATTAATTTAGTGAGCTCTTATTCCATCAATGCTTCGACCTTTGGATTGACTGGCCTTTGCATTTATCGGATAGGCTTTGAGCCTTCAACTAAGTCAATAGTATGTTGAATTCTGTCGGGATCGTATCCTTTGAGATTGTCATAGGTCCAAGCTACGACCTCGTCATATCCAAAACATAGCCCTTTTAATCTCTCTTTGTCCTTTTATGGAACAACCCTTCCGACCTTTAATTTTTTTTGTTTCCAACATCAAGATCTTCATAGTCTTTCTCGTCAGCAGTGAACCTTCGTTTGTTCTTTCTTGCGTCCTCGCAGTAAAAAAGATTTTCAAGAGAGATTAAACCTCGAGGGAGATTATTGCCTTTTAACTGGATCACTTTCCCTTCGGAGGGCTCTGCTTTGAACTGTGAATGGTTGGGAGTTTTTCCTGTTTTATGTAAAAAAAGCGGCGATCTAAACATCGTCCTCAAACACCTACCAATTTTGATCATTGTCAAGAATTTTCGATCGGACGATGATCTGCATTGCATTCTACTTTGTTGCTAAATCAAAAATTGGTTGAAATTGTGAACCAATCAAAGCCATTTTATTAGCAACATCATTCTAGGAATGTGGGATAACTTGTATGTTAAAAGCCTCAAAATTATCGATCATATCCCATATTTTGTGTCTATACGATTTCATTCTTATATTTTTGGTAGTCGCCTACCCACGAACTTGACTTACAACTAACTTCAAATATTTGAATGCTTCTATTCTCTTTATGCCCATTTGTTATGTGAGGAAAAAACCATGGACCAAGGCTTCATATTTTGCATCATTATTCGAGCATGGGAACTAGAAACAAAAAGCTTTGAGTGTCTCTGACCCTGTTGAGGATACTAGTCGGACACCTATTCTAGAACTGGCTTTGTATTTGGCGCCGTCAAAATATAATGTCCATAGACTATTGCCACCCGAACCATTAGGATCTTCTCATTCTTTTACCAATTTTGGGAAGACTTGGTCATCGTCGAAGATGACATAGGTGCCTAACCCAGTAGCATGAAATTTTTTGCACAGGTCAGAGTCAATAAATCAATTGAGGGGGACCTCTTCTTTGGGGGTCTGATCGCTCGTGTCTTCCTCATCTTCTAACATCTCTACACAATACCTCTCCCTTTGTGAGGAGGTATGTGCTACTTCAAAGTATAGGACCGCATTATCTGCCATGTGTTCCAGATGCAAGGATTTAGACAAGATCTTCATCTTTTCCCCACACTTGGTTCGCAATATTAGGTGAGACCAATCAAGCATTAAATATCTGCCAAGATTTGCTGTAAAGTCCCTTGAAAGGCACATCTTGAATACTGGGGGGATGTCTATCACAACTACTTCTTGCGTGACCATTTGGCTCGGACATGAGAAGAGGGTCAAAGATAGATCCTTGATGTGGTTGGCAGTCAAAACTTTCTTCCCATCTAATTGCATGATTCCTTTCTCAAGAGGCTCATACTTGAGTTTGAGTGCATCAACCACTTGTTTAGGCATGATCGTAGTATCAGCTCTCGAATCAATCATGTTATTATGTAAAAGCTTATCTCGAACAATAAGTGTTAAAAATAAATTTGTGGGCTTTGGCTTGCTTACCTCTTTCTCCTTTGCATTATCTACAACGTTCACATAAGTTGTGACTCTTGAAGGTCAGGGTTTCAATGCGAGCCCTTTGTCTCTAACTTGATCACGCGACAAAATCGTGTCCATCCGCGATATTTTTTCTTCATTCTTTAATGCTTCCTGGAGCAACATCTTTTTTTCAAGAATGGATATTATGTCCCACAAAGATATGTTAGCGTGCACCTTCTTTAATTGTTCGACCATGTTGAGCATTCCGACTGGCGGGGTCTTAGGTTTGAATGGTGGTATCTCTCTCATCTTCGAGAGGAGTCGATCTGACGTGAGTGGATTCAGTGCTTTGTTCATCTCCTTTTCTAGAAATGGCAAAGCTTGTGACTGTTGAGCAGGTTGGGCCAATGACCTACAAAGCTTTTCTTGCAGTTGTGGTTGACGTAGTTGCGGATGTTGCGGAGCTTGTTGCATGTATTCTCTAGTGAGCCTTTTTTAGACATCGTGTTGTAGTCCAATTGTACTTGTGGAGAACTAGTCATCAGAGCATCATTTACAAATACTACGTCCTCTTCCTCCATCCATGAGAAAAGCGCTTGGTCCGGTGCAATATCCAACTCTTGTTCTAAAGACATTCCTTGTGTTTGTGCTCTAAAGTGGACATTCTCCATTTCAGGAGATTGATATTCTTTCGTACTCGAGAACATGCCCTGAATTCTCTGCTCTGCTAATTTTTGTTGCAAATTTCCCCTCAGACAGTTCTAGGGCATATGACTATCATTACATGGGAAGCACCATGCATTCTCGTCCTCCACCAAGTTGTTCTGGCTTGGGACTAAATCTTTGCTTGGAATGCTCTTGGCAGCCTAAAGCGACATGGTAACTGGGACTATCTAGTTTGTGGACACCGGTTGTTGAACTCCTCCTTTTGAGGCTCCTTGGTACGCATTATGTTGATAAGATGGCCTTTCTCATTGATAGGTTTGCATGGCATACTTCAGAGGTGCTGCTTGTTGTTGTTAGATGAGGACTAGCTCATTAGCAAAGGACCACATGAGAGTCTTCATATCATTGATATCTACTGCTAGTGAAGAGGAGCCTGACGTGCTTGGTTGCACAGCGGGGTATTCATACATGGATGATGGTATAGCCGATGTGTTTGCTTATGGAGTAGAGGTGCTTGGAGTAATTTCTTCCCAGGGGCCACTAGAAATTTCTATGAACACAGGCATCAATGAACGTGATGCAAGTTTCTCGGCGTCGATCAAATTGTTCTTTGTGTGCACAGCCAAATCATATGCATCAGGCAAAATATCTCCTCCCATAGAGGTTATCATGACCACGATGTCCAAATTGAAAGCCTTTAGGTAAAACATAAATGCTATTGGGGCTAGAGGCCTAACGGTGACATGAATTCTTTGTCAGGTTTTGTGGAACTTGGTGTTGAAGTCACTCATGGCCTCTTGTGGGGCCCTTTTGATGGTGATTAATTGATGTAGCGAGGAGTGATCTCCCTTTTTTGATAAACGCTCAAAGAACCTCTCTCTGAGTTGATCCCAAGAGCAGATAGAACCGAAAGCTAGAGACCTATACCAATATTGAGCTTTTCCCTTGAAAGATGTGACCAATAACCTAAGGGAAATATTTTCTTTCGCTATGTTATGTACTCTGCATACCTCCACTATATCTTGGAGATGTTTGGAGGGGGTTTTGAAATCCTCCCTGAAAAACTTTGGGATGGATTTGAGGGCATTGGTGGGTATGGCAGGCCATACGTCTGGCGGCGTAGTTGGTTGTAGTGGACTACCACTATCCTAGGTTACAAAATTTCTAGGAGCGAGGGAAACTAGATGAGCCATTGAAAACAAATTCTTCTGGATAGGGTAACTAGTATTCTGATTTGAAAAGTTCAGCCTCCTAGTGGAGTAGATAAAGCTCTAGATCTTAGGATAATGCTTCTTGCCATGTTGCTCCTTATAGGTGATACAAAACCTGTAACTCTTATTTTCCTTGATATCAAGGTGAGTAACTGGGAGTACTGGAATGGCCTCTTGATGATGCTCTTGTTTGGATTCTAAGCATGAAATTTCTAGCCTCTTTTCTTGGTCTAATTTTAGGAATATTTCTGACTTCTAATTAGACGTTCGAAAAAACTTTTGTCCCACCATGCATGCCAGAAAAAATAATTGTTGATCATCAAAGCTTGCACCTCTTTGATAGTCTTATGGGAAATTCAGCGCGTGGGGGACCAATTTGTGCCTCGCTAAATAACCTCCAAGATTTTTATAGAAAGTCATCTCTTCTTTGTGTTTGGGGAAAAAGGTAGAAATAAATGCGAATAAAACGTGAAAATGGCGATGTGCCAAAGCTTTTACAACATTTCAAACCTCAACTTATTTCCTATGAATGATATGATAGACACAAAATGCCATAGACCTTTCATTGTTCGGAAGAGAATGAGCAACAAAGACTCAGTAAAAGCATAGTGCAGTCTTTCAAATCTCCCCATGGGAAACATCCATTAAGGTTCAATCAGACATAGGAAAACTCTACAAGTTAACAGAAATATCCAGAGAATTATAGAAAACCCTTTCTCCCTTTACGACATAATATGAAAAATAACAACTTTTACAAAAAATGGAAAAATTTAACAAACATAATCCATTTTCTAAAAGCTATCATCCAACATAGAAGTTTAAAAGCATGGAAATTAGCTACCCGAACTATCAAAATAAGCTTAACATCATTTTCTTAACATGAATGAAAACATAAAGAAGAAATCTGACATAGGCCATAACATGCACAATTTCAAAGATTTCCTCTAAATAGATGGAACTTCAATATCAAATGAACTAAAAAACAAAGGTCAGATGCCAATCTGATGATAGTTTGAGGTAAAATATAACATGCCAAAGAATAGCAGTATTCTATAAAACTGAAGACTTTTGAAAACATAAAAAATCCCTACTAGATCTATTTTCTTCGAAAAGATTTTCGAAGTAATTTTTCTATTTTTTTTGCTTATGCTGCCAACCCCTATTTATAACTAGAAGAAGAGAACACTGCTACCAACATTCCAGAAGTAGAAATTTCCAAGTTCTTGCACTTGATAGCCCATGATACGATCTTAGATCTTGATTAAATCGCAACAATATTTGCTCATTATGTCCTAAGTGCTTCATTAATGGCTTTAGATATTTAGTAAAGATTGTAGTCAGAAAACAATCAGATTCTAACACAACCTGGTAAAAATCCGATCAATCAATCATACAAATTGATGGCACTAGCTCGAAGGTTCCACCTTGAAGACAAGACACCCACTTTATTCTGAAAAACCTCTCCCGAAGAGATCATTCCACAAAAATACAAACTGCCTGAATGAATAGATGATGTGTCGAGCGAGCGTGCAATCTCAAATTTATGAGAATGGCTTTGAAGAAAATCCTCGCCAAGCTAACACATGTCTCGACTTGCACCCAAAAGGAAGGGAATATACAAAAGTCATGCAACCACCATGTGGTGCATTATGTGCTTTTCAGAGCAGTCTTCTCTTTATTAAGCGCAGACTTCTCTTGAAGCTTAAAAAGGTAAAATTCAAAAACCAAAAAGATTAAAAGCAAAATTTGCTTTACATTTACAATTTCTATAGAGATGGATACAAGTTACATACATAGCTTAAACAAGCTTATAGAATATATAAAGTACAATGGTCCAAGAAATCCCCCTCGAATCTTGGCCGCCAACTAATGAGGAGAAGCATCACTCAAGCGCTTTTCCACCAACCATATACTTACTACGGTCCCCTACACATCTACCTAACTAGTAAGATGGCGCTACCCTTTGACGAAGAGATTGGTTTGGTAACCTCATAACCATAGCCTTTTCTGAGCTTGGTGTGGTGTCCTATACATTTCTAGATCTGACATACAATGGTTACAATTTACATGTATGAACATCCCTTGCCTAGTACGTAATCCTGAATCACAATGAAACCAATAGTGTATACAGTGGCTACTTACACTACTTTAGCCAAAGTTTCTAGCACCTTGAACTTAGAGTGGACATTACACATTCACCCACCTTCCTAGCTCGATTTGGTTTATAATGACCATTATACTTTATATCTAGGTTACCCCCTTTCCCATGGATCAGACAAATCCCAAAATAACCCACATAACATCACATAAACAAAATAACTCAACCCAAAGTGATTCTAGTAACTTCTTGCATAATGCTACATACATATCAAGATGTATTTGTGGGATGTTGTCATGCAGGGGACAACACATAAAAACTACAACATCACGAAAGAGAAAAGCAAAGATAAAGAAATCAAAATCACATGGGGATATGATTACTTGGGGTCAGAACTACTCATAGATATAGATAGATAAGTATGATATAATATATATGAGCTATCATCACCCCCCAAATGTATTAGAATGAGAAGAAGAGCACATGAAGACAAAGTAAAAATAAAAACCGGGTCCACATGGAAGAGGCCTAAATGCCCCAACACTTTGCATCGTTCCAGATGTGAAAGTCAAAACCTACAACACTTAGAAGAATGATGATACAAACATAAGAAGTGTACAAAAAAGTTTCTCTCCTATATCCAAGCACCTACAAGGGTAGCAAGGGTCCTCCAAGTGAGAGGACAAACATAAATAGACAAGCACAGGGGAACACAAACAAACACACAAGGCTAATCTAAAGATGAAGGCATCACTCTAATTTGACTCAACCGACAGGTCATCTTGCAAATGAGCCTGTAGGGGGAATAGCTAGGGTGGTACTAATCAACTCACCTACAACAAGAGCTAAAGAAGAAGGCCCCTCGAGGTCTTTGCCACTAAACTCCTATGAGACTAGAGTCATTGATCTAGCAAAGATTGAGGATAAAGTCAAAATGTCCTCCAATGATTTGAACATGCACATCTCATGAGTGGCATGTGGCAATTGGATGGGAAGAGGATAAGACACCTAGGATTCAATGCCATCCTCAAGAAGAGGGGAAATGACAAACTCTAGGAGGCAGACACTGCCTTTGTCACAAGGATGACACAGGCCAAAGCAAAATAAGATTCAAGAGGTGAAGACAACTTTTTTCAACCATCGCTAGGAGCGAGGTCAATCTCCAACTTGCGCTTCAACGAAGGATGTGGATTCCTCGCAACTGAAGTGAAAGCAAGAGATAAAGACAAATCCACAAAGGAAACCACCTTTGTGAAAGGCATGTTTATGGGTTGTGAAAAGGAGGAATTGTTAGTTCCCCAAATCTGCACCCTATTTCCTAAGCTTTTAAATGGACTTAGTAGATTTGGACTAACATGGGACTACTTTTAGGTTGCGGGTAACCTGTTTGAAAGTAGACCTCTAGTGATAAGGGTCGGCTTCCCCTTTTGATGCCACCTAACTACTTAAATTCTAAGATAAGGGTAAGAAATTGCATAAAATAAACCTAATACTAAAAGAAACTAAGGTGATACACTAAAAAAACCTAGACCTGCTAATAGCCTTACACATTCAAATTAATATCTCAAATCTAACTCACACAACTCCCTTTCTAATGTAGTTCACATCAATAATTTATAAAGAGATTTGTAATAGTGTTTTCAAAAGAAAAAATAGACTTCACAATCAATAACACCACTAAACAACATAGTTTATAACCTGTAAACATACATTTTCTGTCAAATGGATGCATGAAACATGGGACAAGTTTGTAAGGAAAATGACTTTTCACAAAACAAACTAATCAACCATTAATGACACGCCATAAAACATGAAGAGAGAAGATAAAATACTCCAATCTATTAATTCAAAGTGCTTACTGTATAATAGGCCTGTCTGAGTTACAATACAGCTCCATGAAAAACAACTCCAAGAAAGCAAGCTATCCTTCTGCTCGAAAAAGAAAGAACTCCCCAAAATGATCAAAAACAACATACTTAAGCCAAAACCATTAAAAACCCCCACACAAGTGTTTCTAGAAGATTTTGGTTTGATAAAACAGAAAAAGGCCCCAAAAGAACCTTCTAGAACTCTCCAAAATGCCATCCACATGAAGGAAAAGTAGGCCAAGTCAATAGTCACCCCAAAAATGTGACAAAAAATGCCTCCAGTTGGCCTCCCCTTCATCAAAATCAGTCCAAACAGTATCTCACACTTCCCACACTTCTGCAAGTCATCATTGGTCCTCTTACAATTTTTGACCACATTCCCCATCATGCAATATGTGTGTTTTTGAAAACACATGGCTTTACAAAGCATTAAAGATAGTGATTTTGTTAAGTGATTCATAAAACATCACTTAACAAATCACTTTACAACTAAGCACAAATCAAAGGGCCCCACCATTAAAATGCATTACATTTGCATTTGCAACAACTAAGAGTGATTTTCAAATCACTTACATGATATTTCAACATTGAAAATCAATGCAAAAATATAATGATATGGCTAAAAGCTTATAAAAGTCTCTAAGGCATTGACCACCAATTCACCATATTTTGCATTTTACCCACACATGTCATATACATTGTTTTGCAAAGGAATTATAGCACTTGGCCAATATGACTGACCTCCAAGTCTCTTGGAAAGCATATTCCAATTTGCATTGCATTGGGAAAATATAAGGCATCACACAAGGGTCACATAGCAAACATCATTGTATTGCAAACTTCATTGTTGTATGTTTGAAAAACACCTACCAGTGAGTAAAAATAAAGGGAAAACCCCTAAGGCATAAAATGCCTAAGTGATAGCATAGAATGTAACATGAAGACTCGGCAAGGTTCAAAAAGTTGGAAAGTTTATAAGGCATAGAATGCCTAAGGGAGAATATAGGTTTCAGCCCCATCATATTTCACAAATGTTTGATTTTTAAAAATAAGGGATAAAAATCCCATCAAAATGCAAGGAGGTCAAACCCTAATGATAATACCCGAAATGGTGAAAAAACATCATCATTTGGTCTTCGAGGAAATTGGGAAAATGCTGCTCTACCACCATGAGGGTTTGGAAAACACAGGACAATGGTGTTGACACTGGTTTTTAGTCGATTTTTGACATTTTTTGCATAAAAATGCCATGGAAACTCAGGTAAATGTATCTTCTTAGCATAAACTTGCATTTTTTGGACTTGGAGCTCGTTTATTGACTCACAGGCCGTGGCTATGAAGCATTTTGATGAACATTCTTCATTCTCATGTTTGTTGTTTACTTTCTAGCAACCACCATGAGAAGTTAATAAAGCTTTTGAGGTAGTTTTTAGTGGAAAATCTATGTACATTCTAGTGCTCGAGCTCAGGTAAGTTGCTAGCCGACCCTCATTCATTGTTTTTCTCCTTGTGTGAGCAAGAAGAGCTTGAATAAAAGCTTAAAATGTCTCTCATTTTGTTTTCCACCTTTGTAATATCATGTATAAATGCTTCATCATTGTAGATTTGGTGCATTTTCTATTGCTTTATGATCATAACAGCTCATTGGTCACAGCTATGAACAAGAACAAAGTGTCATTATGCTTATTTATCAAAACCCTCATGTATTCTTTTGATTTCCTTCTTTGCATTAGTGAATCTTGACAAATATTGATAACCCAGATGGGTTTCTGAAATATAGAAAAAGAAAGAACCAACTGTGGCTCGACCTCCATTATGCAAACTGGGTTTTCTTGCATTCGTGATTTTCTGCTTTATTTATGCATTTTGAGAAAAACCCTTGCCTGGGTTACATGATTTCCTTACATATCTCAGATTTGTTGCAAAATAATGATTATTTTTGCAAATTCTTTCACTTTTATGTAGAATATAAACAATGTTGCATTATTTGTTGAAACCCCAAGTGGATTTTCCACATTTGCAAGAAAAGGCCAATTTCTTACCACAGCCTGTCATGACGCATTAGTGGCCTTTCATTTTTTGAATTCCTGTAGAAATTTTCCACACTATCATTTTATTTTCACAGATTTTGTAATGCACCCAGATGGGTGTGCTTTCAATTTGAAAACAACTTTAAGATTTTGTGCAATAAAAATGAGGAAATGTCACTGCACATTATGGGTAAAGTGAAAGCCCCAATTTGCAACAAAATGTGTCTTTTAGTGGTCATTTAACTGGATTTTCTGTAATACATTTCTCTTCTGTAGAATGTTTTTTGAGAATAAAACCCCAAAATGGGTTTGGTCAGTGTGAATAACTTGCATTTCACTCAAAACTCACATTTTATTGAAAACTTGGATTATACAAGGATATACTGATTCAATGGCATATAGGCACCATGAAAAGCACAATAACAATCCATCTTTGCTTCCTTCTCAAGAGAAAAACATAAAATGCTTGCTTCTTTTCTGTATCCATAATAAGGACACTCCCTTACACCTCACTGATTGACAATGCTTGTCCCTATTGGCATCTTGCTTTCTTAATGACATCATCATCATAGGTGTAAGCTTCAGCTTCATGAACTAGTGTCTCCACACCTTTACATTTTCTAGCTATGATATCCCATGCTATCCCCTCGAGGAAATGGCTTAGATCAACTGTATGAGTGCAAAAAGTGATTACAACAATTATGTAATACCCCAAATTTCATCCTTAACATTGTTGACAATGTCGGTATGCAAGTTCTTAGTGCTTTCCACATGTGAAACCACTTCTCACTCCCTTAAACTCAAAAATTTTCTCAGTCCCTACTGATCTAATGTTGTTAATAAAAGATTCACCCAACTAAACTATCTTGTCATGGCTGTTCCCATGCTTTTCTTTGCCCAGAGAAGAAAATATACTTGTAGATTTGTAGTTGCTTATAAAAATTATCATCAATCCAAAACAAGAGTTTTGAAAAATGATCAATAGGAACACAATATCCTAGTTGCAAGATTGCTCTCCTTTCCCATGCATTGCTCCTCGGAACAACATACTGTTATGATGGCTTTGGACTTGCATATTCATTTCATGATGAAGACCTTATGATACTGGCAAGATCTTTCATTCCCAAGGCACTCCACTATCTAGAGGAATGTACACTTAGTGACAGGCCCATAGTTATAATTCATGGATTGATGGATGCTTCACACCATTTACAATGCTCTTGCATATCTTGTGTCACTTCACTGTCACATAACTTCATTGAATGTTGCTTCCATATCATATGTTCATTGTTGTTGTCCTGTTTCATGAGATCAACATGCATTGTTGATTGTCGTTCATATGCACTTGTACCATTGTAATGCTTGTTGTCCTACATGAATCTGCATGGCTATCTTGTAGCATAACCTCATAATTGTTGTTCTTATACACTTGTACTATGGCCTTGGCTTCCAAAATGAGACCTCTCCTAAATCATGACTACATAATTGTCATTTAGTAACTTGCCATTTCTTGTATGCAATCATGATCTATGTTGGATCAGTCATGATGATCAAAACCCTTGCATGAAAGGTTGTGAGCATAGCAATTGTATCTTGATCACATCATATGAGGGTTGCATTGCTGTCATAAACCTCGTATAATGACATGTTTATAATAGGCATATTATCTGTGTCAACTAGAGTTGATGTTTCTTGAATGTCTTTGCCTTTTATGTCTTTCCTTAAAAACATCATGCATTGAATGTCATATGGCAACTTGTTTGTCTAATGTTTGATTGAGAAAGGCCTTGAATTCAACCTTGTACAACTTCAGATTTTGTTTTTAGTTGTTGTCATGTTGACAAGCTTGGAATGCTTTCAAGCTTATCATGTGCTCAATCTAAAGGAAAACATATAACTTTCATTCATCTAACTCATGAGGGCAGCAAATTAGATGGCCATGTTTCTTTGCCATGAGGATAGTTATGCTCTATTTTGAATACCTCTCCATGCTTGTCAACCTTGTAAGCTCCCGCAAAGGTGTTGTCCTTGTACTTGATTTTGAGGCTGATTCAACCATTGCTCTTTCTTCTGTTATGTGTGATAAATACACATAGTCCCCTTGTTCTAACTTTATTGGACAACCACCTGTCACATATGTGGGTGACCTAATAGCTCACCTTCCTATGTGATGTGTGACTTCCCAATAGGGTTATGGTGAGAGGGGATTGACAACAACTTGAAATGCTTCCTCATTGTTTGAAAGATGCATAATTGAACTTGATGCATCTATGAAGTCACTTCCTTGTAAACATATCACAAATCTTCTTAAGAAGATTGAAGGACATATCAACACAATATGTTGCATCTTTTGAATTTGATAATGAAAGTTGATCAACTGGTGTGATTCCATATTGATTTAATGCATTGATAACAGATAAATCTTTGATCAAGTTGCTCAATTTCCTTTTCTCTCAAAGCATGTTGAGCTCTACCCTTGCGGGAGCCACATTTAACCCACATGCTATCATTTAATCTGATAATGAAATAGTAACCAAACTTGTCCTAAATCTACACATGAAGCAAACAATTAGAAAATAAATGCATATGTTGGATGTGATTGATGAATTCATTATTTTCCGGGACATCCAAGGTTTGCATTCTTATTTAATGCACATATGGATCAGCTTATACATGCAGAGGTAGGTGTGTATGTAATGATTGAATCTTTCATTGCTTAGAGCTTCGCTCTAACATCATGCTTTTTTTAGATGCAAGGTGAGGAGCACTACGGAGCTAGGGAGGACACAAGCAACTCGGGGCAACAACAGAAAGCAGTCAGGCAACCTGCCACCAGTCATTCTTAGGCAATGACTAGTTCCATTCTTATGCAAATTTTCCTTTCTTCTACTTCTTCATGTATGAATTGGTTCATATGTTCATTGAATAAGAGAGTTAGTCCCTTGGCTTGTGAGGGACATATATTTTTCAAGATTATCAATAAAAGAATACATTTGTATATCTATGATTCTCTTTCTCATTTGTTGTAATGCAACATTGAAATGACAAAATGTAATCTACTTTGTTTAACAATCATTCCTTCGTGCATATTGAAATTAGTAGTTTTATGGTTTATCTTTAAATGTTTAAACAACAAGAAAAGAATCAAACACTAAGTTACCTGATTTCAGCTGAAAGCTAAAAATCAGGTAACAAGAATATTAGGAAGAGAAGTGAGAAGAGGCGAATCCATATACAGAGTGATGAACACTTGAACCCTTTTAGGGTGAGGTTCATCAGGATTTGTTGATGAAGCCAAAAGTAGAACAAAGGTGATGGGAACTGAGGTAGAACAAGAAGCAAAGACAAGAACAATAGAAGTAGAAGGCTCTTTTTGGTCTTCAGTGAGGCAACATGCTCCTTAGCCAAGGTCTTTTGTTGATGCCTATGCTCTTGCACAGGCCAATTATGATGGATATGGGCACTAGAGGATGCAACTTGGGAAGAGGTCGGGGGCTCTTGCTCTACCCGAGGGGCAACCTCCACAACCGTCATCGATGGAAGGGTGGACTCCTAAGGAGGAGCAAGAGGAGGAGGCACAAAGATAAAGAGAGACAAGCATCTCATCAGCGAGCCCCTTTCCTTTTGCTACCTTGGGGGCAAGTAGAGGATAGAGGGAGACCTTAGAGGCCAAGACACAAGGAAAATCCCACATGAATGCTTCCCCTTACCATAAAGGGTGGGTCGAGGCATGTTGTGGGTAAAATTGGAAGTTGAAAAACCTTTAGCTTCAAATTCCACAATGTGAGCGCTTTTCCTTTTCTTGTGCTAGTCATAGTAGAAGGAATGAAATATGTAACCAAAGGTTGCGAAGAAGAAGCAAAAGGTGTAGAAGAAGACGAGATAGAAGAAGAGGGGGAAGGCCCAAGGGAAAGAGCATGCTTGTCCTTCTCCTTTGGAGGGCCGAGGATGAAGCTCATTGTTGTGCATGCAGGGATGCTTTCAAAGAGATAGCCTGACTAGATGGAGGGAAACAACCTTTCAACATTAAACCCCTAGTCTTGTACCAAAAATAAGCTCTGTATAAAAGATCCCCTCTAGGAGTTAGGGGGTCCAACTTGGTGCATATAGACAGTCCACATTTGAGTCATCCCACTGTAACTAAATGGGTGATCAATCCATACAACTGCATAACTTGTAGATCCAACTACTGAAACATGCAAACTCATCATCACATTAGTAACCTAAAAGATATCAAAGAAGATAATCTTGTAGACACCAAGACTCAAACACCAAATCAACCACATATCTGATTTCCCAACCATATCCACAAATGAGTAATCATAGTCAAGGAACCAAATAAGCATCAAGAAGATAAGAACAATCTCCTAAAATCAAACCATATCACCACCAAACAACCACATACATGATCATGTTGTGCCAATGTGTCAATTATACTTGCATATCCATGACACCATAACCATAGCCATCACTGTACTTGCACTCAACTATCACCCATACAAGACTCCAAGTCTTAAACCATGTCCAACCATGTCCTCAAAATCAAAGACAACCTATGTACCTATCACCATCAAAGTCCCAATTCTGAAAATCACCTCTAAGCCCGTAACTTGAAGCACCAATCTGACAATCAATGATAGAATCATAAATATCATATAAAAACATGTACTCCCTCAAGGTTTTGCCTCTTGACTCATCTGAAAGCTCACACAATCACACCCTAAATCTCAGGAACCTACAAGTGATCAAGCAAGTACCAAGCTCATCTTGTTCCTCAAACTGATAAACAATCTGAACCACTATGTAATACATTGCAAATTCTCTCCAACGCCTCTTCAAAATCAAAAATTCAATTCCATATGCAAATGTTATGTCCAAAACTGTGCAAATAAGAACATCTGACTTCCAAGCCCCAAAAACATATCAAAATGGAAATATTAGGGAACCAAACGTATACCACTGCGTAGTACTTGAAACTAGCTTTCCAATGACTACAAGAAGTCGAAAATCTAACATTGTGGGCGAAAGTTATGCAAATTTGAAAAAAACTATTATAAACTAACCTCCTAGTGGTGCTTGGCAACGCTTCAGTGGGCGGTGGGTGGCAGAATCCAAAAATTTAATAAATTTAACTTAATTTTTCCAATTAAAAATTCCCCCCCAACCAACCGAACCTGATGGATTTATCATTCTGGCTTTATACAGATTTGAAATCTAGTATTAAAATTGAAATTGGCAGATTTAAAAAATATATTAAATTTGTTTTAAGCCCATAGGCTATGGCAGTAGGCCGCCGATTGTCGATACCATGACTGTTAGATGAAAGTGTTGGCGATACTGTCAATACCAAAAGTCATAGTATTGGTCGAACCGTGGGAGCAAGGGGTTCTGCAGACCCCCCAAATTTTTGGCTTCAATTTTTTTTTTTTCAATTTTAATAAAAAAATTCTAACTTTTTGTACTTTTGATTTTGCAGGCTATTTTAATAATTTCCAAAACCCGACAACACACAAATTTTCCAAGGTGGATTTTTTTTTTGTTAATGATTTTTTTGCTTACAAGCAAATTGGGCGACCTAAATGGTCGTACGACTAATTTTTTTTGCCTATTTTTCAACTTTTCCAAAATAGGTCAAATTTTATGTCAATCTTCGTCTCTTGGCCAACCTGAATCCAACCATGAGGTCCATTTTGTCTCAAGAGGTCATCTATGAAATTTTCCCTACAAAATCTTCACATTCAAACTCAAACCAAGAAACCTTTTTCACACAAAATTGGAAAACTTGAGATATGCAACAAACCCAACAAATATTGACAATATGTGTTCCATATCTAGTAATTCCTCAAACCCTACATGCATATCCATGGCTTCAACTTTGAAAAATTTCTCAAACTAAAGTTATAACAAAAAATCTTCAACCATAAAAGCTCTAATACCACTTGTTAGGAAATATTGCATTCAATCCACAATCTTAATCCATTTCCTACATAACCCATGAGAGATAAACATGCATACAAGTTGCCAAAATTCATAGATAAAATAGATAAGCCAAAAGATAAGACAAGATATACCTTGGGAAAACCCTCGAGAGGAAATAACCTAACCTCCAAAAGCATCTATACTCCATCATATTATTTAACAATAAACCAATACAAAAGTTACAATGAATATCTCTGAAGCATCAAGCCCTCCAATGCATTCCCATGTGTCCAAGCATGAATCCACACATCCCATGCCATGCTTCACAAATGCACTCCTCAAAAAGACTCAATAATGATAGTCATCCCACTTAGCCAACCTAAACCACTACACATGTGTTTACTTTTATATACACTAGCTCACACAAAATACAACTAGAGGTAAGGTAAAACGATGTGAATACAAAACCACTAACCCCTTATTTAATATTGGGTACTAAGACATCGCATTATTTAATATTTCTCCAATATTAAATTATTATCACATGTCTCCCACATAAATAATAATAATACAATGTTACAATACAACATCAAGCGGCCCAACTCAAATGGCAGGATGGAAGGGGAAGCTGCTAAGTTTGGAAAGTAAAATCCAACTCCTTAAAGCCTCTCTTCAAAAGATTCCAGTGTACTATCTTTCTTTGTTTAAAATTCCTGCTCATATAGGGGAGAAGATAGAACAAATTCAGAGGAAATTTTTGTGGTCAGGAACAAAGGAAAAAAATAGACTATCTCTTGTCAGTTGGGATAAAGTTTATAGACCTAAAAGGTGTGGGGAGTTAGGGATGCGAAGAATTCATATGATAAACAAAGCCTTAATTGCTAAAATTGGTTGGAACCTTCTTGAATGCTCTAAAGATTGGGTCAAATTTTTTCAAGCCAAGTACTTGAGAAACATGAATTCTGGTTGTTTCCTGTCTCAATTGGATCTTCCTCCTAGTTCTGCCTTATGGAACCATCTTATCAGATTAAGGAATGTGTTGAAGTTGGGGGCAAGGAAGAGAATAGGGAATGGGATTAACATGGATTTTTGGAAGGATCCTTGGATTGAGAATGTCGTCCTATCTACTTGTGAGGATTTGAATCCCCTAAAGTGTAGCCTCCAAAGAATTTATGGCAAAAAGGTGAGTGATTATATAATCTAGAAAGGGGAGGAACCAAAATGGAAGGATTTTGATGCCTTGTTAAGAAGAAATAATTTGTGGGGTCAAAGACAAGTGAACTGGGATCCTCTCCTCATCAACTTGCACAATTTGATTGGGGAGGCAAAGTGGTTTGATAGAGGACGGGAGGATGAATGGCTCTGGAAAAGTAGCTCCTCAGGTTGTTTCTTGGTTAGAAAGACCTATGAAGATTTGGAGAGGATCCAAGATGTTGTTCCTAATTCTTTCTCGAAAGTGGTGTGGCTTAAGAATTTGATTCCTAAAATTAATTATTTCTGGTGGACTGTTGCCCATGGCAATATCCTCACCATTGATAACCTAGTTAAGAGAGGGTTCCAACTAGTTAATTGGTGTTCTCTATGCAAACAGGAGGAAGAATCAATAACTCATTTGTTCTTCCATTGCAATTAGGCGAGGGAAGTGTGGTCCAAGGTGTTGCAGTTGTTGTCTTTGGATTGGGTGTTTCCAAACACTTTGAAGTTGTTTATTGAAGGATGGTCTAACTATCCTTTCTCTCATAATGTTATTGTGGATTTGTGGAATCAAGTCCCCCCTTTTGTTATGTGGGGGCTTTGGAAGGAGAGAAATAGCAGATTTTTTAGAGAAGTGGAGAGAAGCAGTGGGGAGGTGTTTCAGATAATTAGAACTCAAATTAAGGAAAATATTGAGGCAACAAAAAATGGCTTCTCCAACTCCTGGCTGAACTACAAGGAGATGAGAATAAAAAAAAATTGGGGTATAAGTAGAGACTTAACCAATCTGAATTGGTCCAAGATGCTTAATAAGATGGGTACTATCTGGAGTCCTCCTCTGAAAGACTGGGTGAAGTGCAACTTTGACGGCTGCTCAAAAGGAAACCCGGGTCAGGCTGGAGCAGGTGGCCTGGTGAGAAACCAGTTTGGCAACTATATAATGGCTTTTGGAGTGAACCTCAGGATCTGATCTAACTACAAAGTTGAAGCTATGGCTGCTCTTGGTGCCTTCAATTTCCTAAAGGAGTTGGGTTTCAAAAATGTAATCATCGAAGGGGACTCAAAGTTAATTGTGGACATTTTAAATGATGTTGTTGCACCCCCATGGAAATAAAAAAATATTATAGACATATGTAAACTAATCATTTACTATTTGTCGGGTTCAACATGTGTATAGGGAAGGGAATAGAGCTGCTGACTGTGCTGCCAATGTGGTGTTGGGGTGTAGGGGTTGGACACAGTGGACAAATGGAAATATGTCACCGCCTCTTAAAGATGTCATCCTCAATGAAAAGTTTGAAAATGAATATCAAATGCGTATCTGAAAGATTGGATGTTGGTGGGATGGAAGGGTACAAAGTGGTGTTGTCAAGCTTTCCCAATACTGATGGCTTAAGGTGTACGTGCAGGTATAGGAGGATCCTTGAGGGAGATAATCCCATTAATTTCCTATTAAAGAGTTTGATGAAAAATCACATGCCGATATTGGTTTTGATAAAGGTTGTCATTTCAATATGTGTTGAAAATCCCTCTGTCAGTTATTCACGTATTTCTATAGAGGGAAATGGCAAGAAATTAATTATGGTTGTTAATGCTTGCAAAATTCATAATGTTTTTTGGGCTTTGGGAAATGTGAAGTTGTCGTCCCTAAGAAGAAACTTGAATTGCAAGTCTTTTGTGACTCTATGTTTAGTTTGGGTTTCAAATGCTGGTTTCAGTCAGGGAAGAAAGAAGTTTGTGAGGGAGAGCATGAAGTCTAGCCAGTCTCTGCTTAAGAACATGTAGACGAGCAAGATGGGAGGCCTAAGAAAAAGAATTGAACTACCTAACTGCCAAGTGTTGAAACAAAATGGCGACCTTTGGAGTATGTTTGAAAACGCAGGAATGGCACCCTTCTTCCAATCCCTCAAAGGCTATAATGAAAGTTTAACGACGAAATTCACTAATTCCTGGAGGAGAGGCTGGGTTTCTATAGGAGCTATGAAATTTGAGGTTACTTTTTGTTTCATAGCTGAGGCCACAGGGTTGTAGAATTCTAGTCTGAAGGTTGCTAAAAAAAGTGGAGCCGATTACCAAAGATTTGTGGATAATTTTCTACATGAAGGAGAAAATATCAAGCGGTTTTATAATGGGTATGTAAGACTCAAACTTCATCCTCCTTTTGCTCTAGTGAGTATGTTTGTTATGCACTATTTTACTCTTGAAGGTCGCTATATGTCATTCCATGCTTATCACTTTCCTATTTTAAACGACATCAGACATGGGGAGCGCATAAACCTGTCGTTTTACCTTCTGTCCTCTATGCAGCTGAATATAGAGAAAGGTGCTAACCCACCGCTCCATTAGCACCTAATGCTTACTCTATACAAATTTTCCCTTTTCCAAAATCCCCATGGCAATCCTCTTAATGCAAGAGTTGAGAGCCCTGACTAGTCTGATGAGGACAATGTTGAACTGCGGAGGGTGGTTAACCCAAATGTTGTTGAACCCTGGCTATTGAACAACTTCCCCGCAACCCTCCTATTATTTTTGCGAGATGTTTGCTTATCCCTGCAAAGAGAAACTCTCCAGTGGCTAATGTGTCGAACCCTTCTACCCCCCGGTCCCAGAAAAGTGAGGATTCAAGAATGTTGACTTGCTGCTTTCCAAAGCTACCCCTGAAAAGAGAAAACACTCTCCCTTGCTACTTGAGCCCCCAAAAGCCAAGAAACCTAGAAGGGAGGTCAATCCTAGTGAAATTATTCATATTTCTGAGGATGTGAATCAAAAGGAGAAGGTCAAGGATAATTTATAGGGACACGGGAGTGGCAGTAGCGGTGGAAGAAGGTTTGCCCGACTGGAAAAGGTGGCCTCAAAAGAGAAAAAGGGGAAAGAAAAAGTGTATGTGGATGTGGAGGATATCCCAGGTTATGAGGAGTTTGAGGCTCAGGAAGATGATGATTCAAAAGATTATGATTTTGAGGAAACTGCCTACGATGTGGGGGAAGAAGATTTGGAGGAGGAAAAAGATGAGGAAGAGGAGGAGCAAGTGGAGCCGTTTAAGGAAAAGAATGAAATTGGGAATGAACAAGATGTTGGGCTTTCTGGTATGGAGAATAAAAATGAAGAATTTAGTATTGATTTTTTAAAAAGTAGATTAACTTTTTTGCAGGTCCAATTTGAGGATATGGAAAAGGCTTTGGTTTCTTTGATGAGAGTCACTGACAGGTTAATGAGACGTGCGATGCTGGGAGTGACCTCGGGAGAAGTGAAGATAACCAAAAAATTGAAGAAGCAGGGGAAATCTGATGCCCTCAAACTGCTAGATGAAATAGAGGGACCTGACTAGCGTGAATATGCAGCTCTCTTAGGAGAGTATGGGGACCTGTTTAGGAAATTGAGCTAATGGCTTGGTTTGTTGTTTTCTTGCTTTTTGATGGGTTTTTTGAATTATACCAATTTCTAGGACTGTTCGTTAATTCTCTATAAGATTTGGTGGAATACCACCTGGTATACTGTGGACTTAATTAATGGACTTCGTAGCTCTAATTTAGCTAGTAGTAAATTTTTGTTTTTGATAGTTTTTGGCTGGACTATAGCGATGGTTTTAAATTTGGGCCTGCGTGCCGTCCTGAAGCTGTTTTTTGATTTGGTTGGTGGTGTTGTTTCCCACCTTGACAGTTTTTTTTTGATATGCTATTGTTCCATGGGATCAGGGCCCTTCCCTGCTTATTCTATCAAAAACATCAAGTGGCCCCCAAATAAATACCTAGTGTGATTAACCACACCGCCAAGGTGCATCACAACTAAATAATTATTTAATTACAATATTAAGATAAATCAATTTATGCAATGGCATACAACACCACATCTCAACATGCCACAAATTTGTTCTTTCTAGACTCACTAAAGATTGAAACAACTGATTGCCCATCCTAACGGGAGGATGAGGACGAATCCCCATATTATGCAACAATTTTATGGTACTCATGTATAGTGGCACACAGATGGGCAAAGGACATATACTTCATAAAAAAAAACTTATCTCATAGTCCCTAGTGCAAGTTTTTGATGAACACTCTTTGCACATCAGAATTAGGCAAGGCATAGGAGATTTGAGAGAAAAGGGCCTGATAATGAGATATAAATTAGTTACCTTCTAGTGAGGCCCTTGCTTACATTGAACGGGATCGGCAAATGTGATCTTCAGCCCAATATTAGCCTAGAACTAACAGAGGAACTGATTTACAAGTTAATCAAAGGAAAATACAAAATTATCAAGCAAAGAGAAATACCACTCTAAGACAAAATCCTTAAGAGAACATGGGAATAGTTTTATTATAAGTGCATCATGGTGAAATAAATTCGTACACACGACATTAAAGGATGAGACAAGTTTTTGGATCTCCATGACCACATGCTTCTCAAATTTTGGAATTTCCACCCCTGATGGATATGAGTGTTTAAGATAGCAAAATTAAAAGGATTGTGATGAATTTTTTTTTGGAACATTGGCTAAGAAGATGAGCTAGCCAAGTTCACCAACTGGGATTGCATTCGTCCCATGTTCTGCAAGAGAGCATTAAGGATAGGTTCTATGAACAAAATATGACTAGTAGAACCACTTGCAAAAGCACCAACACTAGCACCAATAAAGGCACCAACACCAGTAGAAGCATCAACACTAGCACCTGCAAAGGCACCAAAATTTGCACCAAAACTAGCACTATCACCAGTACTAACAAAAGCACCAACACTAGAGGCAGAGACATTCTAAGTCCCATATGTAAAGCTTGAAAACCTAAAGGGACTCGATTCATCCTAACCATAGGGATCTCCTCGTATGTGGTGGTGGTGTTAGCACTATTGATGGAAGAACCTGTGTCAGCCATGCAAATAGACACTCTAGGTATCAGGATATTCAAATGTTGGCCAACGATCTTTGATTGGAAATCTTAGGTATTATCCAAGACAAAGGTGTAAGATGGGACATGGGTTTCCACAATATTCATTATATAATGAAGCAACTCTAAGCCTCTTTAATCTTTCATTAATAACTTCTTTAGACCATTGACAAGGGGGGTGGCTTGAGCATAAGTATCTTCTCTCATTAGTAATCCTACAAGCTCTTTGAGCCTCAATTTCAAAGAGTGAACTTGCTTTGTAGGAACTCTAAGAGTAGCTTCCTCTCTGAGGAAGTGGAAGAGTTTGAAGGAGAGGCTAGAGGGGTATGGGTTACAACTTCATTGTGAGGTGGGGAGAATCTGACAAAGAGTCCTGTAGTGTACTCTTCAAAATTTGGGTTGGATTAGGGAGGATAAAACCTTGTAGACCCCATATATATGTTTTTATAGCTTCTTCTTGATGAGCCCAAAATATGCTCATAATTTGGGTATCATGGTGTACTTTTAATACCCTTACTTTAGTTGTTCATGGATGTTTAACTCTTTGGAAACCTTTTTATTGGGGGATATCCTGTAGCAATACACCTTTATATTCCTGCAGCTTATCATGTTGACATGTCCATATTTATTACCACTGTTTGACTTCCCAAATGATTGGTATAACGCATGTAGTTTTTGAATGATGAAATAGATTTAATATGTGATTAATGAATGAATATCGTGTATTTGCCATGCGTCTTTTTTTTCGCATCTGTTACCTTGTGTTTCACAGGTTGTTGAAGAAAGTATGAGCGAGTCAAGCGCAACTGATCTCAGCCTTGCAGTAAAGTCCATTTCTTGCACGACTTCGAGGAAGTTTTGGTGAAGACTCTTTGACCAAAATTGTTGGGAAGGAATTTAAATGTCAATTAATCTGGAAAGAGTGGAGTGCTAGATTCTCTCTGGATCGGGTTGAAAGGATAAACTCATTTATGAAGTATGTTCCTCATTTTCAGGATACATTTTACATCCACGTCTTTCTTTGTTAGGGTTAGTTAGTTAGTTGTTTTCCTGATTTAAATAAGTGTTCCTCCTGCGCGAGTGAGCAAGAAGAAGAATGATGAAGAATAATAAGAAGCATAATGAGCATAGTAAGCATAACATGTAAGAGTTAGTATTATGATAAGAGATACAATTTTGTGTTAGTTTTGATATGAGAAAACAATGTATATCATTATGAGTTATGAATAAAAAGTTGATGAAGTTTTGAGTTCAATCCTTGCATAATTAGTTGATGCTTGCTAAGGGGGCCCACTTAGTAAGTATATGTAGTTAGTTAGTTAGTCATTTATTTTCTGTCGACCATAAGTTAGATTTTGTTCTTGAAGTTTTAGTGCAAACTTAGTCTTATATTGTTCCTACAGCATTGGGAATCCATCCCTGTGTTTGTTCCTACAACATAAGGCCAGTTCATAGTTTGTTTCTCAGTGATAATTGTTAAGGTTTATGCTTTGATTAAGTTTAGAAAGCTTTGCATTACATTCCTGTAGCATGAGTAGAATTCCTTTCACGCATTTATTTCTGGTAAATCGTGACTGAAACCGGTTCTTAGTGCACATACAGTGCCGCTCCATTTCAAGTATACGTTCCCTGGTTTGACAAAGTAAATGAACAACCATAAGAAGATGTTAGTCGCCAGTTGGAATGTCCAATTCCCAGGTTAGGATCTACCGTGACTTTTATATCCTTTTGTGGGCACAACCATTTTTGGCACCGTTGCCGGGGATGGTTGCAAGCTAAGAATCTGTCATAAGTCATTTGTAGCAGTAGTTTAGCCTGTTATTCAAGTATTTCCAAAATTCCTTCAATTCACCATTCATTCTATTGCATGCATAGAAGAAGAGACACGCTGGGAAAATTCCTCCTTGACCTTCCATTCATTGATAACAATATTGAACTAGCTTATAATCTATTTGAGGAAGAAGGAGACCAAGATATCAATCCATTTGCTGAAAACCTGTTTGTTGAATTGCCATTTGACCTAGTTGACGAAGAACCAAAAGAAAATCCATTTGCTCTGATACTCCATCACACAAATATGGTACAAAATCCACCTAATCAACCTCCTGCTTTTGAGTTCCCCATCGTTTCCCAACAAGATAATGATAACCTTAAAAATATTTCCTCTTCATTGCTTCCCAAGTTCTATGGCCTAGTTACTGATGACCCAGACACTTTCTTGTTTGAGTTTGATATCCTCTGTCACAGCTATGATTACACTTCAGATGCTCACAGGCTGAAGTTGTTTCCTTCTACTTTGAAGGAAGGAGCTCTTAGATGGTTTATGATTTTGGGAAGAGGTGTTGTTGATAGTTGGGCAGGCATGCAAACAAAATTTCTTGAGAAATACAAGGAATATTGTAAGAGTAGTAATAAGGGAGATGATATATTCAGAATTTAACAAAAGGAGGATGAAAGCCTAGAAGACTATATTTCAAGATTCTTGTTTTCCCTAAAAAAGAACTCAGACCATACTCTCAATGAAGAATCTCAAAAACTACTTTTTTCTAAGGGGAATTAGTGATACCTATATACATGCTCTGGACCTGATGGGAGGAGGTGATATAACTCAGCTGCCTTGGGATGATATCAAGAAGATATGTCTCAACTACTCTCGAGTAATTGTTAAGAAGGGTAGAGGTCATCAAGCCACAGTGGTAAAGTCCTCTACTAGTGGAGTCTCATGGATGGAGATCACAAATTTGATGTCTGATTTCAAGCAGGATATCATAAACAACATGGCTACATAGTTGGATACTATGCAAGCTTCGAAGAAACATGAGGAAGCTGAAGTAATCTCGGTTGAGTTCTGTCCACATTGCAGACAGAAGAAACATGACTACAGATGCAAGATGGTGGCTAACCTGGAGACTAAGCAGTTACCTATTAACTTTAAGGTGGTAGAAAGTGATGATGACCAAGTATTCTTCGTCGCACAAAAGCGACCATGGGCTCTAAGACAAGGTATGCCTCAAGATCCTTTGAATTTTGGTAATCCTTATTCTAATTATAATAACCAGTTGCAACCTACATATGGCCTATCACCACCTTGGAATGCCCCTCAATCACATTGGCCTAATTATCAGAGTCTTCAATGGCAATCTCTTCAAGGAGGTTGGTAGCAGCCACAAGGACAATGGACTCCACCCCCAGGTAACTGGCAGCAGAACCCTCAATGGAGAAGTCCACAGCAATGGCATGACCAATCCCCTGCCTTCCAGAAACCTTAGCAGCCACAACCTCCAGCTCTCATGCCACCTCCTGCAGCTCCTGCAGCAAATACTGGCCCTCCAAAACAAACGCCTATGCCTGTTCAACCATTGCCAAATCCTAACAATAAGCAACAACAGCAACAACAGCCTATGTATTTTGCAGAGGCCAACCAGTATCCTGCTTATGCCCTGAATGTTCATGATATCCATCTCAGATCTGGAACCACTCTCCCTGCTCCACACCCACCTGTCATTACAAAGATTCCAGACTCTACCTCTGAACAACAGACTGATCCTACAGAAAATATATTTGTATCAAATATTGCCTCTAAGGAACCTGTCCTACAACATCAAGCTACACCACCTTTCCCTTTGATACTGCAACTTACTACATCCAAGCCTAACGAAGAACCTACTTTTGATATTCTGGATCAGCTAAAGAATGTGCATATTCAAATTCCTCTCTTAAAAGCCATTAAAGATATTCTACTATATGGAAAAGCCATTAAGGAGGCATGTTTGAAGAAGCAACGACGAAAGAAAAAAGGATCCTCAAACTATACATGTTTTAAGATAGTTAGCATACATTATGTTGGGGAAGATAGTTATTCCAAAATATACTGACCCTGGGAGTCCTGTGGTGCAAATCAATATTAATGGCCAGATAGTAAAGAATGTCTTGATTGACCTTGGTGCAACCATTAATGTAATGACCAAAAATACAATGGAGTATCTGAATATACTAAACATTCGGTCTACACCTACCATCCTGCAGCTTGCTGATAGTTCCACAGTAAAGCCTGATGGAATGGTAGAAGATGTTATTGTTATCTTGGAGTCTTGGGAGTACCCAACAGACTTCACCATATTGTCTATTAAGACAACTTTGGGAGGATATCCTATTATCCTAGGTAGACCATGGTTAGCTACAACTGATGCTTTTATAGGATGTCGTTCAGGAGACATGACAATTTCTGATGGTCAGTCAAGAAAGAAATTGGCTTTATATCCACTGCCCAGCCTCAGCCAGACTTGTCTCAGCCAATTTGGCCAGATTTGGGAGAGGAAACTGAAGAAGTCAATTCATTGGCTCAGTTAATGATGCTGCAAACTAATTTATTTTCCCAGCTTCAGAGTGAGGATGACCTGCTTTTACACATTTTGTAGTCCAACCCTGATCCGAGTAGTCCATCTACTGCAGATAGTAGTCTTCAGCAGTGTTTCCTGCAGCAACTGGATTCTAAGAACCTATTACCTGAATCTCCTGTAGTTTATCATAATTTGCTTCCGTATGAAATACAGACACCATCTTTATCAGCAGCCTCCATGAATGATCTTAGCAAACAAGTAGAAGTGTCTTCAGGCCGCTGTCTGAACATCAATAATAAGCTGCCTCAACCTCAACAAGTTGCCCTTGTCACGATGCTGCAAGCTCAACACAAAGCTTTTGCATGAGACTATGGGGATATGAAGGTAATAGATCCTCAACTCTGTACTCATAGGATCTATATTAAGGAATATTGTTCCCCTGTTAGGCAGCCTCAAAGAAGGATAAATCCAACACTTTGGGAAATAGTTAAAACAAAATTTCAAAAATTGCTTGATGCTGGTTTCATCTACCCAATTTCAG
Source organism: Sequoia sempervirens (assembly GCA_007258455.2). Taxonomy (NCBI): domain Eukaryota; kingdom Viridiplantae; phylum Streptophyta; class Pinopsida; order Cupressales; family Cupressaceae; genus Sequoia; species Sequoia sempervirens. The sequence continues at coordinate 355,022 of VDFB02364407.1, forward strand.
ACAGTCAATGGGTATCTCCACTGGTGATTGTCCCTAAAAAAGGTGGAAAATGGAGAGTTTGTGTAGATTATAGGGAGCTGAACACAACAACTAAAAATGATCATTTTCCATTGCCATTTGTTGACCAAGTACTAGACTCGTTGTTTAGGAAAAAGTATTTCTCCTTTTTGGATGGATATAGTGGTTATAATCAAATTAGAATCACCCCTAAAGATCAAGACAAAACAACTTTTACCAGTCCATGGGGTACTTTTGCTTATTTTGTCTTACCTTTTGGCTTGTATAATGCACCTGCAACATTTCAAAGGGCAATGATAAGTATTTTTGCTGACATTTCTCATGATTCTATGGAGATCTACATGGATGACTTCACTACTTATGGAGTTACTTATGACAAAGCATTAGCCAATTTGGAAAAAGTGTTGAAAAGATGTCAGGAGCAAAATTTGTCTTTGAATAGTGAGAAGTGATTTATGATGATGCAAGAGGGAATTGTTTTAGGCCATCATGTCTCTCAAGCAGGAATTTAGGTTGATCCTGCAAAAATTGAAGTTATTCTAACTTTGCCAACACCTATGAAACAAAAAGATGTTAGAAGCTTCCTAGGAAATGTTGGATATTATAGAAGATTTATCAAAGACTTCAGCAAGATAACCAGTCCACTATATGCCTTATTGATTAAGGATTCTGAATTTACTTGGACTGAGGCTTGTGACAAATCTTTCCTGTAGCTTAAGAACTTGCTTACTCAAGCACCTGTTCTTCAAGGACCAAAGTGGAGCCTACCCTTTCATATACACACAGATGCTTCTGATTATGTTATAGGGGCAGTTTTATGACAGAAAGAGAATTCCATTGAACATGTCATATATTTCATTAGCAAAAATCTTTAAGGCCCTGAACTAAACTATACTGTCACAGAGAAAGAGTTGCTAGCAGTTGTGTATGCCCTGAACAAGTTTCAACATTATGTCACTAGTTACCAAATATTTGTTTATACAGATCATGGAGCAATAAGGTACGTCATGAATAAGCCTGCCATATCTGGCAGATTAGCAAGATGGCTCCTATTATTGCAAGAATTTGATATCACAGTTATTGATAAGCCAGACCGAGCTAATGTGGTGGTTGATTTCTTATCCAGACTTCAAACACCTACACTTGACATCCCTGAAGTAATTGATGATAGCTTCCTTGATGAACATCTGTTTTTTTATTGCTGCTCAAACCCCATGGTATGTAGACATTGCAAATTATTTAGCAACCAGCAGAATTCCAACTCACTTCTCACCAAAGGAAAGGCAATTGCTAGTTGAGAAAAGTTTCAACTTTTCATGGATTGCAGATTGTTTATTTTATATAGGACCTGACCAAGTAATGAGAAGATCTATTCGGAAAGATGAAACATATGATATATTGCATGCCTGTCATGACGAGCCATGTGGGGGCCACTTTGTAGCTAAAAGAACATCCATGAAGGTGCTGGCTACTGGATACTATTGGCCCACACTACACAAATATGTTGCAGCTTACACCAAGAAATGTGACAGATGCCAACGCATGGGAAGACCAACAAAGTTTGATGAAATGCCCCTGTATCCTCAGGTGATCGTCAGTCCCTTTGATAAGTGGGGAATGGATTTTGTTGGACCTATTGATCCTCCATCTAATGGAAAATCATATATTTTAGTTTGTACTGACTATGTGACCAAATGGGTAGAAGTGAAAGCAATGACACATGCCCGTGACAATAAGGTTGCTGAATTCCTGTATGAGTAGATATTTACCCGGTTTGGAGTCCCAAGGGAATTTGTCACTGATCAAGGAGCTCAGTTCACATCCAATTTAATCAATACACTAATAAATGATTACAAGATCAGGCATCGAAAGTCTAGCTCATATCACCCTTAGGCTAATGGTTAGGTAGAAGTTACTAACAGAGAAATTGAGACAATACTTACAAAGATAGTTTAGCTACACAAGAAAGATTGGAGCAATTGACTTCCTGAAGTAGTCTGGGCCTATAGGACAACGTGGAAGACAACCACAACATTTACTCCTTTTGAATTACTCTATAAAAAAACTACCATGTTACCAATAGAGTTTGAACATAAGACCTTGAGGACTGCTCTAGAGCTTAATATTGACATTTCAGAAGCCCAAAAGGAACGCCTCATGCAGTTGAATGCATTAGATGAACTTAGAAAAGCGGCCCTCTAGCATACAAAAATTGTACAGTAGCAAAGGAAGAACTAGCATGACCGCCATATCCGAACTAAGCAATTCTCTATTGGTGATTGGGCGTTGCTTTATGACTCCAGGTATAAAGAAAATCAAGGTAAACTCACTACCCGATGGCTTGGCCCATATGAAATTGAGAATGTATTTGATAATGGTTCAGTTCAACTGGTTACAATTGATCCTGTTCGATTCAAGCTACTGGTTAATGGACACCGTCTTCGGTTGTATCGTAAGCCAGTCTCAAGAGAAGAATTTCTGCAGTAGTTTGTTCAGGATCCTGCCACTAATCTTCCTGTAGCGAAAGGCTTTAGCCTTTCTCCTGCAACTTCACCATAATGTTACAATGCATGCCCATAATAAAGGTTTCCTTTTTAAGGAAACCCTTTTTCTTCGTTCCCACTCATCGCCATATTTCACTTCCTTATCTTCCATCCCATCCATCCATTCCATTCATTCATCTCATCCGTCCACGTCACCCATCCACCTCATTCATTCGCACCACCCTTAATTATGATACTTTTCCCAATTGTCATCTCATGCTGAAGCCGTCATCTTTCTCAGCACGTACGAGCATTTATTGAAAGGTACGCAATATCTTTTGTTGTCGTATCATTGATTTATTTCATTTTATTCATTTACTACTATGTCTATATCAGTCATTATTACCCGATCTCCACCTATTTTTTAGTACATGTGTGGACACACGTCATATTTTAAGTAGGGGGCGGGATAATCCATTCACTTACGTTGCTGTCACAACTGTTCAGATACTTTTCTTTATTATTTTCTTGTACTTTCCAAATATGACTGCATGTTTCAATCATAAATTGCAATTAAAACTGCTTGTTTAAGTAGTTGTAACAATCATTACATGCAAATATCTTTTGAGTTCATTTTTGGAAAGGAAGAGAAAGTGACGACAAAACTGAAAGAAGCAGAACAGAGCAGAAAAGTTTTTGAAAAGGGTTGAGTTTCTGGAGTTTCAGCTGAGACAATTGTGAATATGGGTGGTCAACTGGTAAGACATGAGCCTGTGGCTCATGAGATATTGACATAAAATCCTCAAATAGTTCAAACATTTAGCCTTTGTGGTTGGTTGAACTACTTTTTGAGGTTAGATACTTTCAATGAGGAAGCCGCAGGCGAATTTTTAAGGACCCTTTTTGAAGGAGAGGCTACAGTATGGGGTTTAATAGTAGCTGTAACTGAGGAACGAATTGCAGAGGTAACCGGGCTTCCAGCCGTCGGAGAGAATTTTTCTTCAGATGTTGTTTCTGCTAGGGCAGAATTTACAGTACCAACTGATGGACCTTTGAAGGTCTCTAAGCAAGGATGTAAGTGAGTGTCGTTGCCTCCCCCATACTCAGAATATGCTATTTTTATCATCAGGTATTTAACATGTGAAGGTTATTTTTCTTACCTACATTCCTACCATTTTAAATTGCTGAGTCATATGAGGCATGGGTTAGCCATTAATGTCCCAAACTTTTTGTTAAATCTTTTGAAGCAATGCGCCCGTGAAACCCAGAGGGGGGAGGATAACTCTATTGCCCACCATGCGCTTATAAAACTATTAATTAAACGCTCTTTGAGGGATGTGTCACCTCTTTCGTGGTAAGAATTTGTTGCCCAAAAGAGCCTGCAACTTCTAGAACCCCCTAGGGTACTTGCTCCATGGCCTAAGAAAAAGAAAGAAAAAATAGCATCTACCAATAGGGAAACAGGGCAAGGGTCATCTACTCCTGTAGCGCCTCATCCTGCAGCCTTCACACCAGAGTCCTCTGCCCGGGTGCAAACTAGGTCTGCCAGTAGGAGAGAAAAAGGAAAAACAAAGGCAGGAGAGTCATCTGGGGCGGAACAAACCCCAGAATCTGACCCTCATCCTCAAAAAAGGAAACGCTCTACTCATGCAACAATTTCTCCTACAGCAACGCCTGTTGCCACCACTAGTTCGCCATCATCTTCTGATAACGCAGAGCCCTCTAGGCAATTCAGAAAGAGGAAAGCTACGAAAGCACCTCCGGTAGCTGCAACATTTCCAAGAAGAGTTTCAACAAGAAAACAATGTAAAGTCTCCCCTGCTTCACCTCAACCTGAGGTTATCATAATTTCAGAGGAATCTGTAGAGTCTGAACATGATGTTTCTCAGAATATGTCTGAGAGTGCTGCACAGAGTCCATTTGTTATTTCTGAAGAAGAACAAATTGAGACAAGGGAAGTTGAGCATAATGAAAGGGGGGTACCAAGTCTCGATGACTTGGCCGCTGCGGCTATGCAGATTTCGAAGGAAGCATAGTCTTCTCCACTACAACAACAAGAATTCATCCTGCAGCAAGAGGAAGAACAACTTGAACAATTGGAAGTGGCCAATGAAGCTTCATTACCCCCTGCAAATTGTCAAGCCATTGTTGTCTACAAAAAGACTTTTAATTGATTTTTTAGAATATCTCAGAACCACAAGGAGACCGGTTACATTGCAAACCCTGAGTTTCTGCCACCTGGCCAAGACTGAAATGCAACAAAGTCTTTGGGAGGAAGAAAAGAAGAAACTGAAAAGGGAAATTCAAAGGCAGAAGCAGGAAATTCAGGAGTTAAAGGAGAAAATGGATGAAATGCTGAAGGTAACTGGTCAGATCATGGAGTGTCGACCACCACCCAAAGTTTATGCTTTGTGCCTCAAGGAACAATTTTTGTGGTTCCAGTTAATGAGAATTTCCAGGAATCAAGATCTTGTTATTCATACTGCTAAAGAATTCTATGATGCATACCAGGCAACTCCTGATTGGTTAAGGAATTCTTTGTGCGAATTTTATTTACATGGCTTTATAATTCCCCTTGAAACAGAGTGGAATTCACTTCTGTACATTGGTGACATTCATTTAAGATCACTCATGTCTTGGGCGGCAAATGAAGCTAATTATGGCAGGCAATTGGAAGCATATGAAGAAGTCGAAAGAGGTGAGCCTATTCCATTGCGCCCTGAGAGTTCAGACCCCTATACACTATTGAAAACCTGGTTTACTGTGGCATATGGCTTCAATAATGATACAGTCAGGATGAAAATATTTGATCTCAGAAAATAGGTGTATGATGAGTTTCAAGCACAAACATACTCATTTTGGAAGCTGTCATACTCTAGGATTGAGAAGAGATGGGAGAGATTGACTGTTGGGTTAAGAAGGTCTGAGCCTCACAGTCCCCTAAATTTTACAACAGCTCTCAAAAGATCAAACAGATACATACAGTTGGGCCTTCAAAAGAGGTTTGAATTGTGGTTGCCCTTGACATTTAGACCTCCTGTGCTGATGTGGCCTCTTTATCCCTACCAAGCTACAAACATTAATGAAGATACAGAAGCTCGTAGGTATGAAAGGTGGCAGAGTTTTAGAAGTTTTTATTACAAATTCAGAACTTCATTTTAGGGTCATGCCTCAACCACTGATTTCAGAGAGACCACCAGAAAGTTCAATGCTGGAGGACCAGCATTAGGTTAAGTAGGGGCAAATGATGAGCCCAAAATATGCTCATAATTTGGGTATCATGGTGTACTTTTAATACCCTTACTTTTGTTGTTCATGGTTGTTTAACTCTTTGGAAACCTTTTATTGGGGGATATCCTGTAGCAATACACCTTTATATTCCTACAGCTTATCATGTTGACATGTCCATATTTATTACCACTGTTTGACTTCCCAAATGACTGGTATAACGCATGTAGTTTTTGAATGATGAAATAGATTTAATATGTGATTAATGAATGAATATCATGTATTTTCCATGCGTCTTTTCTTTCACATCTGTTACCTTGTGTTTCACAGGTTGTTGAAGAAAGTATGAGCAAGTCAAGTGCAGTTGATCTCGGTCTTGCAGTAAAGTCCATTTCCTGCACGACTTCGAGGAAGTTCTGGCAAAGACTCTTTGACCGAAATTGTTGGGAAGGAATTTAAATGTCAATTAATCTGGAAAGAGTGGAGTGCTAGATTCTCTCTGGATAGGGTTGAACGGATAAACTCATTTATGAAATCTGTTCCTCGTTTTTGGGATATATTTTACATCCACGTCTTTCTTTGTTAGGGTTAGTTAGTTAGTTGTTTTCCTGATTTAGATAAGTGTTCCTCCTATGCGAGTGAGCAAGAAGAAGAATGATGAAGAATAATAAGAAGCATAATGAGCATAGCAAGCATAACATGTAAGAGTTAGTATTATGATAAGAGATACAATTTTGTGTTAGTTTTGATATGAGCAAACAATGTATATCATTCTGAGTTATGAATAAAAAGCTAATGAAGTTCTGAGTTCAATCCTTGCATAATTAGTTGATGCTTGCTAAGGGGGCCCACTTAGTAAGTATCTGTACTTAGTTAGTTAGTCGTTTATTTTTTGTCGATCATAAGTTAGATTTTGTTCTTGAAGTTTCAGTGCAAACTCAGTCTTATATTGTTCCTACAGCATTGGGAATCCATCCCTGTGTTTGTTCCTGCAGCATAAGGCCAGTCCATAGTTTGTTTCTCAGTGATAATTGTTAAGGTTTCTGCTTTGATTAAGTTTAGAAAGCTTTGCATTACATTCCTGTAGCATGATTAGAATTCCTTTCATGCATTTATTTATGGTAAATCGTGACTGAAACCGGTTCTTAGTGCACATACAGTGCCGCTCCATTTCAAGTATACGTTCCCTGGTTTGAAAAAGTAAATGAACGACCATAAGAAGATGTTAGTCGCATGTTGGAATGTCCAATTCCCAGGTTAGGATCTGTCATGACTTTTATATCCTTTTGTGGGTGTGACCACTTCTTACTATGTATCCAAAGGTAGTTGATTGGGTTGTAAATCTCATAAAGAGCGTCACAACACACTATCAGCTACACATACTTACACGAGAGAAGAATTTTTTTGAAAAAAGACAAGGAGAAAAAAGTTCACATTAGGTTCACCAAAATGTAATGGAGATGATTTCTTACTCTCGAGTCTCTAGGACAAGGAAGAGTCTACATGGAATGAATATATCTCTATTACCACAAGGAAAAAAACTCAAGTGATGAAAGACAACTAAGGGAGATTTTATGCAATATTTTTGGGTTTTATGATTGTTTGTGAAAAAAAAACTTTAGAAGTTAAGTGAACAAACCTTAGAGGTCTCAAGAGACATGTAGACAAGATTTTAGCCAGAGGATGAAAGATTAGACCAAGGGTGACAACACAACGCACTGGTGTCTCAGTGGTGTGTTGGCATCTCATATGGACTAGAGACAGAGTCAGCCACCAAAAACACTTAGGGTCTGCTAACTACTCATATACTAAAGTTTGACAGTTTAACTAGACTAAAAAAAATGTTGTAAATGAAAGAAAAGCACAACAAGAAGAATACTAAATGACAAGTAAAAAAAATATTTATTAAAATGACATGTAGTGGAAGAAAAGGGATGAAATCACGAGTAGTCCAGCTATGAAGCCTCCCACAAAGCTCTTCATGGACAACCTGCACACACAGAAACAGTAAAAGTGTTGGGCTATTTTTGGAGTTTGCCTTCACCAAACATTCGCTTTGGTGTTTCCACCTCTATGGATAGCCAAAGAGATAACAAGATAGAAAGACAATGAAAATGTCAAGACAAGAAAGTAGAACATGCAAGATAACAATATGCTATTTGATAAGAATGATAATGTAATAAAAAGGAAGCATTACCCGCCTTCCAACGAGCTTGTGAGATTGAGAGGAAGTGCAATGCCTTGAGAGAGCTTGAGATGTAGTGCCACAAACATGAAAGAGCTTAATGTAGAAGAACAAGAATGAAGGTGTAGAATGAGAATGGACTTGCAAGAATGAGAGTGTCATGTCCCTTTCTCCAAAAAAATAGTTACAAAGTAGAATTTGATAATTCTATCGCATTCCTCTGCAGGAGCTCATCTTAGTTTGCAGTTTGGGATATAACATTTGTAATGAAGGCCCTACAACATATCCAGAGCTCGTGGGAAAATGATCATCTACCTAAAAGATATCACCATCAGAAGATCGTCAATTCAGGCTCAGTATGCTAGGACAAAGTCAATTCCGAGAATCCCTCCACATTCCTTCATAGGAGAATGTTTAGGTGTGTGGTTTGGAACATAGCACTTATGATGGCACTTTCACATCATATCCAAAACTCAAGAAGGGAGGATTAGGTAGCGGAAAGATATCGCTAACAGAAGGTGACTGTGCTAGTCAATTGGCACCCACCCCTATAGACTTGAAGGATAAGACATTATGGGATTATGCAAAAGTAACGACAAAGTTTCAAGAAGATAGAATGAGTAGGGAAAGCGTGTGGATGGGTCCGCAAGAAGGCATGCTTATTCCAAAGGAATCTATATTGGCCTTAAGGTTAACCTAATGTAGCATGTTTGGAATTCAAATTCTAGGCTTTGGTGCCAATTGGGCTCAAGGCCGACCTGTTCCTCAAAGAGGAATGTTTGTATATAAATGTAGGGAAACCAATTCATGTAAAGGCATCAAATTATTATGTCATTTTCTTGTAAATTTAGGACACTTATGTTTTATTTCCTTCTGTGGATGAAAACCCATAGGAGTTGTGTTCATTGGATGAAAAACCAGTGTTCACTAAGATCAGAGGATGAAACCATTTGGTTCCTAATGGCATTCTCATTCAAGGATTGCATCGGGTGATCCCACAATAGTTGGTTACACTTTTTGGCCAAACTTGACATTGAACTGAACGTTTTTAACTAAATCTTCACTTTTGGACACCTATAGCTGCTAAACCATGAAGAATTTGAAGATGATGCAAACTAGTGATTTGTGACATTTTTTTGTAGATTCTAAATATATATTTAAAAAAAAAATTGGAATCAAATTGTATTTCTTTTGATAACTAGTTTTTAATAGTAAACACCATTTTTAAAGAGTGATGTTTATTGTATAACCCAACTTTTTTTCTATGAAGCATAAAATTCAAATTTTTTTAATTTAGATTTGTAACTACGATATATAGATCCTTCATTTGGTTTCATAGTGTTTTATTGAATATTTTTTCTTTATTAAGTTTTGAAGTCAAACCAATTAGATTTTAGACATAGGTTTACTATATAACACAACTTTTTTATATGTATCAAAATTCAATTTTTTGTTGTTGTTAGTTCCTGCCGGTGGCAGGTATACTTATGCTTTCACCTAGGTCTATTTTGTTTGCAAATACCAACCAATAGAAGTGACGAATTAAACTATGGGTACAAATTTTTCTAAAGTTTATTTTTATGTCATATTTATTTAATATTTTTCACACACATTTTGTCAAATTCTATTGGACAATCGATGACTACAGTCATATTTTGGATGATGTAATCAATTTGAATATTCTATGGTTTTGTCATCTATTCGGATTTGAACACTCTTCCTGCATAGTGCATTTGTAGTGGGTAGTGCTTTTTACTATGCCACTTGACTATGGAGACTATTGAAAGCATAATGCATCTTTCTGGTTTGGCATCGAAATAATTGTTTTAGTGGAAGAGTGGTGTAGTTGGTAGTGTGTTTTCCTGTGCCAATTGACTACGGAGACTATTGACTGCATTATTGCAGCTAACGACCGACAAAATGATTGTATGAAGATTTTTTTTGATTAAAAAACTCAATAATACGATTGTCTTCGAATCTTCATTTATTGCCATACTATCAAAAAAAATCCAAGGTTTTATAAATACATTTTATGAGTTCGCAAATTGTGGGAAAAACACTGGGAGTTTCTGAAGTGCTGTGCAGTCTTCGACAATGAAAATACGCTGATTCAAAATTTAAACAGGTGCATTTTTTTTGTCAGATTTGCTGTATGGTTTTGCGATTGAAAATAGTTTTAATATTTGCAGATTTATAAAGAATGTTTTAGTGAATGGGTTTTGTATTTGTTTCAATTTGTCAGAATGGAAAGATTTTCATTTTGAAACATGTATATAGATTAGTGCTTAGTATTATAAAACAGCAGTTATCAGCTGTACGTTTGTTGAGCATTTTTGTGTGAAATTTTTGCTTCTTCTTTCTTCTGTCAATACAAACGATTTTTTACGAGGCTTGTGTTGGGTTCTTCGTGCAACGTAAACCTGAGTCTTCACCACCAGATCTGTGACTGTTATTCCAACCACCACCGCTACGGCCCTTGGCAGCACCAACGCCACCACGATACCCATCATAACTTTGCCCTCCTACATAACCTGACCCCAACCTTCCCCTGTCCCAATTTCCCCAAGTGGAGCACGATGGGGGATATGCAGAAGGGGAATCAGAACCAGGCCTAGATGTTGATGCAGATTCAACGGGAGCAGCAAGCGTAGTCGTTTTAGTAGACCATGTTGCTCGATTTCGCAAATGAGGAGGAACATAAGTCTTGCCCAAAAAATGCTCTCTCCGCAGATTTAATATGAAAAAATAATAGCTCTCCTTTAATGTCATATTTTTTACCTGAAACCGACATGGGTAAATTGTCCTCCCAAAATGAGAAATCTGAAGATAAAATCTCCGTTTTTTTGCTGAAATTTGTTGAAACCCTTCTTCTTAAAGTTTTCAGAGACTGTTGTGATCAACTTGACTACGTCACAAAAGCAATCATGATGTTAAGATTGATCTTAGCTTTCCATAACTATGTTCTCTCTGTACTTTTGACAGTTTCTTATTACTTCTAAATACATTCTTTTAACTGCTTTTAAGGCATTTCGCTATTTCACATGCTCCATTAGTTCTGTTGGCAGTTTCGAAGATATCGTTGAACCAGAATTTGTGGGTGATCTGAGGGGCATATCTAAACTAAAATAGAATGTTGATCTTCTGGATGGAAACGATCTATATTAGCTATTGTCGATAATAATCAAAACATTCTTAAAGTGAGGATTGCACAAAGATAGAGCAACGTGTGCATTGTATTACTAGAAAATCTACAAGGTCAGTACGATGATCCAAAAGTTTAGATGCGCGATCAACCAAAAGAAAAACAATATGAAGTAGGATCCTAATCGATGAATAGATGGTCTACATAGTCCTACATGATCCGTAGAAACAATTTTCTATGTCATATAACCATTACAGGAGAGGCGAATTCGAAATATCTTGCTCATTCTGTGGTAGTTTCGACGGGATCGGGAAGGAGAGGGGCGGCCGTTACATTATAAATTTTCTGCCATAGCTATTATTTTACTGTTGTCAATGTTAAGGTTTGATCTGGGCATTTAGGAAGTTCATCTGGGTATTGCTATTTAGGATTAGCATAGACTCCACTCCAACAATACTTAGGCCTGTCGAACGCCTCGCAGGCGCTCTTGCAGGCCAAAACATTGCTGTCGCCCGTACCCATGCGGCTGACTCTGTCGTCAAGCTGAAGCTCCGTAGGGCAGTTACGGTTAATGTCAGTGATACAGCCCGTGGAAAGGCAGGGACCGGTCCCGGCGTTGGCGACCACTAAGATGGAGAGATTGTAGCCGTCCACTAGACTGACATCATAGAAGTCCTGAGTAACTGGGTCGACGACAAAGAGGGTTTTTACCCCAAGTTCTCTTTTCTGAATGCTTTGCAGCCTGGAGTGCCTGTGCCGTCCTTTTTGAACATTTCTGCAGGGCCGTGGGATTGCTTCAAGAATTTAACAGACGCACACAGAGGCATCCACAAAGACGACATGCCTACTTTAAAGCAGTATTTTAAAAGATTCGGCTATTTGTCTGGCCCCGACGCTCATAACATGATGGATAATTTCATCAAATAACAAAAGTCAAATTAAAAAAAATTCCTCCAAATCAAAATTCAATTTTTTTGGATGAGATTTTGAAAAATAGGGGTTTATTGTGAGAGAAAATTAAAAAAAATCCCTTGAAGACAAAAAGCTAAATTTGTATTTCACAAAGATGTATGGAAAATTAGGTGTAATGGGGGCATTTTTCTATATGAGCAAGATTCAAAGTTGTACCGATCCAATAGTTTCTTAGTCCTAATATGTTTAATGTTCACATTTATAGATCATCCTAATGGTATCACTATATTTATCAGTAGATCTATCAACATTGGTTATATTTATTAGCAGATGTTTCACAAACGTTAAACAGAAAACTTGATCCCCTGTAACCTGAGCACTTGCGATTGAAAAATTCTTTGGCTAAAGTGGTCTTTCCAGACCCTCCGCTCCCATAAATACCGATTATCCCACCCCTCTCGTGACACTCTTGCCGGCAAGACCGGCAATGCTTTTCAAAATCTTCTATAAGCTCATTGAGTCCGACCTTATATCTTGCAACCTGCAGAGGAACGTTTCTTTTTTCCATCACATTTCTTTCAACCTCGAAATGAATGTTTCCCTTTCTCAACAGTTGCTCTACTTTGAACACAAGGCATTTACAAAGCTCATTCATATCACTGCAAAAATACCATAAACAAAACTTCAACTACAAAATAGTTGTAAGACTGAACCAATGAATTGAATGGGAAAACAAAAATTCAGTATATAAATATAAACTATTAATCGAAAAACAAAATTATGATATTGCTATCAGAATTCAACCCTGTAGCATAAACAGGAAACGCCAACATGGAAGGGGAAACAGCTAAACAGAGTTTTCACAGTTATGGAGTGACATCTATTCTCAACCGCAGCTCACTTCTTTCTTTTTCAATAACTGTAACTGCAGTCTAGGCTGAAGGACAAATATTTAAGCCCCCCGTCAAATAACTGAAATTCGCAAAGGAATAAAATTCGGCCTATTGGCTTTCATACAATAAGGACTTAGGCATAATTACTTATAAGCTAGAGAAATCTTATAAAGCAGGATAACTCACTACTTTTCAACGTTATTTGCTTCCGCGAAATTTGTCCCGTTCCCATGTTGCCAAGCCTTGTCGGCTGGGCTTAAACGTCACACAGCAAGCAGCGTTGACTGCTTAGGTTTTTGTGACTCTTTAACTCAAGGTCTCTTTAATTCAACTCTACCTGCTTCTTTAACCCAAACCTTATCTCAGTTACCGCATTCTGGACATTAAAAGTTTTCCACATTACCCGTGTGTCGCTACATTTTTATAGAAATATTTATGCCATGTCCTTTATTGGTTGCATTGAAGAATGGTCTATAAACTTAGCATTTATTTAAAATGATAAGGTTATATTTAATTTGAATTTTTAATTTAATATATATTATTTTTATTATATTTTTTATATGAAAATTTAAATATTGAATTATAATTTTTTTAAATTTAAAAATATTTAGAATATTATGAAAATTAAATAAAAATTGTATTGAATAAAGTAAAGATACAAAGAATATTTAGAGGTAGTTGAATGAGACCTAAAAATATACATCTTATCAAGGATCACAATTTTTTTCATATTTGGGCAAGGTTTTTTACATGAATTGTTTTCAGTTGTAGATCTATGGTTTTGTAAAATTAAATTATTCTTTGTTTTTTCATTGTTAATGATAGCATTCTCTTTTTTTTTTCTATTTTTTTTATTTATTTTGACATGTAATCAATAAGTTATTTATAAGAATTGTAGTTGGAAAAGGCAATGTATATCGTTTTTATGTTCCTGAAATAGTAACAAAAATAATTAACGTATAATGTAGAATTTATTTTTTAATATTGACAACCTAGGAATTATATTCTTATCATAGAACCAAATGAAGCATACATTATTTACATCATTCATTTTTTGACGATGTAGAATTGGAGAGGTTTGGTTTTGGCAAAAGCATTTTTGTGTTAAATTTTGTTTCATTATACTCTTGAAGTTGATAGTATATGCAACATGGTTTAATACTAAAAATGCTTTGGCTGAAATAAAAGTTGTCCATTGCAAGTATCTATATCGTAAACATGATGTTACATATTTGAAGAATGCAAACCATAGTTCATTAAATATTGAGGAAATGGTATTTTAGTACCAACACCTATCCATGTATTTGCCAAAATTGTCCTCGAGAAAAATAAAAGATGACAATTAGTGTGAATGAAAAAATATTTATTATTCATTGTGATTTTGTTGTTAATTAACACTGGTTAGAAATACCTGTAGATGTGCCCATTTCACATGAAGTGCGATTTCTAGTATAATTGTCCAAAGGGGATTTGTAATGACATATTACATTACAAGAAAATTGATTAACAAATGTATACCATTAAGGTGTTGTCTAACCATGCAAGTCACAGAAAATTGATGTTGATCTGTAGAATTGAACCCATTCCCTTGTCAAGACAAAGGACAGTCGCTGTTCATCTAGAATGTTTGCGCAAAATCCTCTTTGTCAAAAATACAAGATGACAAATACCAACAATGGAAAAATGTTATAACTGAAACTGAAGTTGCAAAAAATGTCTACCATTAAATTTTGTATGAATTCTAGGAATGACATTTTTTGTGAGTAACTGTAAAGCAATATCTCTGTTGTCAAGTGGCATTAGCATGGCTAGACAAGCACAAACTGACCCCTATGATATAAAGGGTATCATCTCATTAAATTTCAATCTTCACCATAGTTAAAAAAATGGGTTTCCCTTGTAGTTGTAATCAACATGATTAGCTTAAACTGAGTAGTTCATAAATGGAAAGAAGTAAGTTGATGATACTCTCAAAAATCATATAAAGCAAAGGTTCATGTGTAGCCTTTTCAGTGTATTTAATCATCATCAAAGGCATTTTCACATCAAATTTCAATATGGGGCATAGTTGAAATTTTAAAATTTCCTAAGATTTCTTTGTTTTGACAAAAAAAATCTAAGAGTTATGTCATTGGAATTGTGAAAATTTCTCATTTTTGAGAAAGCAATTTGTCATTAGAATGCATATTTAAATCCATCATCTTTTGCAGTTGAAGGACATCAAGGCAACATAATGAGCAAATTATGCAAAAGGAATACAAATGTTGACAATGGCTATGACAAGATGATGTTAATGGGATTTGCAATTTTGATAACAGAAATGTTGATCCTCTTTGCATTGCTCATCTTAGTAAAAAAAACATCTCATTTTATAATATTAACTGTAGCAAGTGTATTACTCATATTTTATATATTTGGCATTTGACTATTTCTTAGAAATAAAATACAGTTACTCTATGAATATGCTAAAGACTTTTAGATAAATAAATCAGTTGTGAATTTATTCTATTCTGATCTATGTTGTGTTTCGTATATGTAATTCTTTGTTATCAAATTTGCATTAAGAAATTTCAATTTGCACTTGATACAACATTAGAAATGCATATATGTTAGATAGGAAAATGTTTTGACAAAGTGTCAATTGTGCTTTAGAAAATTAAACGAAGCAATGGAGAAAAGATACAAAGGTGTCAGAAAAAGATCGAGTAGTTATGGTGCAGAAATCTATAACCCCAACTTAAAGAAGCAACAATGGCTTGGAACTTTTGACAGTGCAGAAGAAGCAGCCCATGCTTATGATAAAGCTGCAATTGCAATTGCAGGAGATAATGCAATCACCAATTTTCTCTATATCGATTCTAAACCATCTAGCGACTTGTCAAAGGAATCTGCTCCTGAATTATGTGAACCTGAATCGAGAATTAAAAAAAAGAGCTTAAAGAATATATATGGAAAACAGTGTGCATCTGATCGATGCAAAGAGAAAGTAGAGGAAAACAAAGAGCTATGCTTGAGTTATGTTGAGTCTAAACAATGTGTAAAATCTAGGTCATATAGAGGTGTTAGGCAGCGTCCTTGGGGGAGCTACGTTGCAGAAATTTGGAATAATAAATTGAAAAAAGGACAATGGCTGGGAAGTTTTGTAACTGCTAAACAAGCTGCCTATGCTTATGATATGGCTGCAATATCCATTAAAGGAAGTAAAGCAATCACAAATTTCAACTATATGAATTCAAACCCAGCAGACTTATCACAATCCAGTAAATTTGTGAAACAAACTTTGCTTCAGAAGAGCTCAAGCAGTTTAACAACAGAAGAAGTAGGATCAGATCCCATGACTGATAACAATATTTCTCAAGAGAACATTGTTAATGATATACAATGTTTTCAAAATATGATGGATGACAATCAATCCCTTCTTGACCCTCATTACAACAAATTAGATCTTCCTATTTCTGATGCAAAAGATATTAGTATCATCTGTAGTACCAATATTGATACTAGAATACCATTCGAAGACTATATCTTTGATAATTCTATTACAAACTTTGGCATGCATTTTCCAAGCACATTTGAATCTGTTAATTTTGATATCTTTTGTCAGAATCCCAAGTTTGTAAGTCCATCTTCATTGCCATGCTTTGAGCCCAATATTAGGTCTACTGATAGCCCTATTCTAGTTAGTTGTTCCAAAAATGATATGACTTCAACAATGAATACTGAGAAATTGAATTTTCTCAAAGAAATTGAAAGTCAAGATACATGCCCATTCTTGATAGATTCTTGATTTGCAGTTAACAGTCTTGAGAGAAACGAGCAAAATAATATCAATTATGATATTAGTAATTTGTATGAAGATGGTACTGCTTCTACATCGATTTACATGAAGAAACATGTTTCTCCTCCAGCCCCTGGCACATCTCCAGTATTGGCATTCACTTTAGATACAATTGCTTCTGAGGAAGTTATTAATGTTTCTTCTCCATAGGGAAGCTCTATCTAGTTCGCACAATTCCATATATTTTTTGTTTTTCGTATTCAACAATACAATTTGAAGATAAACTTTCTATAGTTTTCCTATGTTTTTGGATTCTAAAAAATGGCATATCTAATCGTCTAGATAGCGTGACATTGTGAGAACAATAATTTAGAGTCTCAAATGTTTTGTAGTATGAATGCATTTTGCAATATATCATTTATCATCTTTATAAAATAACAAATGTCTTATTCTATATAGATTTCCACTACAATACAAATCCAATTTATATAAATAGATGTAGTTAGAATAATCATATTTAGTATGTCATTTATACAATCTATGAAGGCTAAAGTAGAAAATTGTGAATACTTGATATCCAAACAAGAATGCACCTAAATAGTTTTTTATATGGATTCTCCATCATATCTAAGAGATTAAATATCATATCATTTTTCATAATCATGTATGCTAAATATGGATTACAAACTTCATACAAGGTTTACAAAATATAATAAATTTAATGAGAATTACTTTAACAAAATACATATGTAAACAATTCAATGTATAGATTTCAATTTTGTTGTTTACATACCATAGTTAAAACAAAGATATTTGATTTATTCATTATCTCATCTTGCAAAAGTAAATTAGTCATGTGACAACTTCCACGTACTATGAAGAATAATAGATATGAATGTGAGCAAAAGATAATTTTTATATAATCACATGTGAAGTTTGAAATAGACATGAGTAGATTTACATAGTTTTTGCATAATAAAATATATATATATAATTTCCATAAACTTAATATGTTACAACTTGAACTCCATAAAATTAATAACAATCACATTTTCGTATTGCAGACTCGGAAGCAAGAAGAGAAGATCCTCAAACTATTATTTTACACATTAAATACAAGCACAACTACTAGGTGTTCTTTTCATAAACATATCAGGTACATCAAATCTCTGTTCTTTAGTTGTCGACAAATCTTTTTTTCCTCACAAAAATGAAGAGAAAAATAGAAAATATACAAGCAAAACCAAAAGAAATCATAGATGTAGAAAATTATACATTATGGAATTGTTGTCAAGTAAATAATATTGATGATGTCCTTAGAATTGAGGGCCTATTTAGAACTAATACATTTAAATACAATGTAGCAGATTGTCTTTTTGATTAATTGTGTTGGTTTAAAATAAAAAACAAAAGCTCAACACAATTGTTTTCTTAGAGATTATATTCCCACTACCATAGAACTTTCAGAAAATAATTGTTTTCCATATGCTTACATATAGAGAATATGGATTGAAAGCAATCCAGTGAAGATAGTGAGCCTTGTGCAACTTGTTTTGAGCACAATTGCACCTGCTGAAGGTATTACCAACTTGTAAGCTAATTCCAAATTTTCATTTTTACAAATCTTTATTGACATTGACATGTTAAGATTGTTTATTTTAGAACTAGCAATCAATACTACTAGTAAAGATAGTGAACCTTGTACAGTTTGTTTGGAGCACAATTACAGCTATTGAAGATATTACCAACTTGTAAGCTAATTCCAAAATTTCATTTTTACAAATCTTTATTGACCTTTTGACATGTTAAATTTTTTTATTTTAAAGCTAGCAATCAATACTACGAGTGTAGAATGAATTTTATATTATATAAATTAAACCATGTCAACAAGCCACTAATTGATCATATTTGGTGTAACATAAATGCAAAACCATGTTCTATTTACAAATCAGAAGCATATTGGAGTGATCATGATCCTATTTATATAAACATTGAAACAAATGACAAATTCAAATCCACTTAGTATCTTTTTAAAAATATTAACATTATCAATTTTTCTTGTAGCTAACAATGGAGTCCAGCAAGAGAGTTGAAACAAGCCAGAAAACCATCCAACAAATATCAAAAAGGTGAAAAGCATTGTCTATATTCAATTATACTATCCAAATTACTCTTGCAAACAATAAATTGAACTGATGTAAACATTGCAGATCCAAAAGCAAGAAGAAAAATACAGTATCAATTGAAGAACTTCACTCACACAAGGGAGGAAATATATTTGAAGGAGATGTAATTGTGGTCTACAAAACAAGTCTTGACAAACAAAACAATACAAAAGAAGTTCTTCGTGCGGATTTAACTGATGAAAAAGGTGAAATGACAATTACTATCAATGTAATTGGTGTCCTTGTAAAACAGCATGAATCAAAAATAGTTCCTGGAACAGCTATATGCATTACAAATTTCCAAATTGCACCAAAGACAGACTATGACAGGGGTGATTGTGATTGCATCTTGATTTTCACAAACACAACAACAGTTGAAGTCATACCGTCCATGCATGATGAATACAAATTCATACCAACTAGCACAATTAGACAACTTCTTACAAGTGAAGAAAACTATGCAATTGGATCTGTAGCGGCACTTGTGGTGGGAACAAAAAGAACTTCTTTCCAATTTTTTGTTGAAATAAAAGATGGCCATTCAGAAATGGACAAAGCACAGGTATTTAAATATTCCTTTAATTCTTTATTTCATGGCAATTTACATCAATTACTGCTTACCATATTTTTAACTAACGATAAATGTTCAAATAAAAAAATGCATCCACAATACAGGTACAAATACACGAGAGTTTGGAACATCATTTCTCTTCAATGGAAGAACAAATACGCCTCGAACAATATCCAATCATGTTGTTGAGGAACATTGTAAAGAGGCGAGAATCAAGATACAACACTCTACAAACAACTCAATCAACATACATCAGCAAATTGAATAACAAGAGGGCCTTCGAGTATCTCAACAATTTGTTGCATTCAACAATTGAGGTAACTAAGGCATTTGATTATGTCAGCAATTTGTTGTATTCAACATTTAACACAATCACATTTGCACCTATGCAATTATATACTATTAGAAAATGATTAAAAAATACATAATATACATCTTCGTTATATTTTGCAGATTTATGGAACAATAAGAATAGCCAATGCATTTGCAAATCCATTTCAAGCTTTCTGTCCAAATTGCAACTACAAATTTGATACATATGGAGAACTACAAGAACAAACTGCCTTTTGTATTAAATGCAAACAACAAGTTGCATATATCTACTCTCACTACTTGAAAGTGATTTTGACAAGTGATAGAAAGAAAACAATGGAATGTACAATGGATAGATCTATTATGCAACTCTTGCTTCCCGAATTACTAAACATTTCATATGAAGAATACATTGATGACAAATCATCAATTGTCTTCATCCTAAGAGACTTCTGCAAAAAAGGACATTTCAAATTGAATCCAAACAACCTCATAACCAATGCACAATCTATTGAAGAATGATATATACATCTTATATCCAGGTACGCTTGTATTTTACAAACATTTAGCTTCATTTAAAAATTCAATTTCTATACTACATTATCTATAGAAAGATTATCACATAAAATAAAAAACAATGTCCTCATAACCATCTTCAAACATTTTTCTGCAGAAGGGAATGCCCAAAATCACGTGGATTGTCATCTGCAGCAAGGAGAATAACTGCCATAGCTTGAACAAGGAGAATAAATATGCAATAGTTCTATATGTTATAGGATTTTCATTGCACAATTAATCACTACAACAAACAATAATATAATTATCTACTACCATTTGTAATGTATTGACCATAGTGGTCTATAGACAGAAAAATGCATATTCTTGACTTTTCTATGCATTTACACTCATACTTATTTCTACTTTTCTATGAACATTGCTATGCAATTACATTGATATATATCTCTACTTTTATATCTAAATTCTTCACTTTGCTATACATTTATATTCATATATACTGAAATACCTGTGCTTTGTCCATTTCTGAATGGCCATCTTTTATTTGAACAAAAAATTGGAAAGAAGTTCTTTTTGTTCCCACCACAAGTGTCGCTACAGATCCAATTGCATAGTTTTCTTCACTTGTAAGAAATTGTGTAATTGTGCTAGTTGGTATGAATTTTTATTCATCATGCATGCACAGTATGACTTCAACTGGTGTTGTGTTTGTGAAAATCAAGATGCAGTCACAATCACCTCTGTCATAATCTGTCTTTGGTGCAATTTGGAAATTTGTAATGCATATAGCTATTCCAGGAACTATTTTTGATTCATGTTGTTTTACAAGGACACCAATTACATTGATAGTAATTGACATTTCACCTTTTTCATCAGTTAAATCCACATGAAGAACTTCTCTTTGTATTGTTTTGTTTGTCAAGACTTGTTTTGTAGACCACAATTACATCTCCTTGAAATATATTTCCTCCCTTGTGCGAGTGAAGTTCTTCAATTGATACTGTATTTTTCTTCTTTCTTTTGGATCTGCAATGTTTGCATCAGTTCAATTTATTGTTTTCAAGAATAATTTGGATAGTATAATTGAACATAGACAATGCTTTTCACCTTTTTGATATTTGTTGAATGGTTTTCTGGCTTGTTTCGGCTCTCTTGCTAGACTCCATTATTAGCTAAAAGAAATACTAATAATGTTAATATTTTGAAAAAGATACTAAGTGGATTTGAATTTGTCATTTGTTTCAATGTTTATATAAATAGGATCATGATCACTCCAATATGCTTCTGATTTGTAAATAGAACATGGTTTTGCATTTATGTTGCACCAAATATGATCAATTAGTGGCTTCTTGACATGGTTTAATTTATATAACATAAATTTGATTTTAGAATTGTGCATGTGATTTGATAGCCAATTCTTTCGTGCATTATCCACTGACATATCAATGTTGAAGTCAACTAGAATATATAAAGTTGATGTTAAATTGATAGAGGAGAATACTTGATTTGTGATTGTTATAATTTCTGTTACTGGTGTGGTGGGTCTTGCATATAGATTACATATGTTGATCTCATCACTTGGCAAATTTATTATTATTGTTATAGCTTCTACATTTGTTGTTTTATGTTGCACTATTTTTGAAATTGATAGATTATTTCTAGTAAATGTTAGTTGCTCTTAAAAGACACTTGCAATATAAAAATGCATACCAAACAGGAATGGTACGTGCAAATATGATAATGAAAATGTTGGATCAATTATCAAACAAAAAATTATAAAAGATGGAGAATGTTAAGCAACAACTATTACCACTATGTTAAGCAATTATTACCACTATGTTAAGCAATTCTGAAACAAACAACAACGCACAAATCCTACCAGCAGGAATCGGACGCAATGCGTCTCTTGTTGGATTAATGACATCAATACCAAGAGCATAGATATTTTTTAGATTTTTTTTGGTAATCTACTATTTTTCCGCACATGTAGAACAAAGAGCTTGATTTTTGATAAAAAAACTTACATTCATAAGATATAAAAAATAAATATAATAACCAAATTAAATATATTTAAAATTATACTATTTGGGAAGCTTATAATAAGGAATACATACTTACAAAACATAAATTTTAAATGAATTCATTTGATCCCACAAAAGGTAAATCAAAAGTGGTTTTTTATCAACATTTTAATAGGTATAGAGGAGACTCCATTATAGGTATGGTTTAAAACTAGCGGGGTTCTATACAAGGGGTTTGGTCGAAGTAGGTTTGATCAAACCCTAAAATACTTTAAATGGAACCTTTCAAGGCTAAATCATTATATTTCTAAAAATATGTGATTTCAATAAAAATTAGGATGTCCTAGAAAGTATAACCCATTATTGTGGCAGCACCCCATTTGAGCTTCAAAGATTCTATAAGAAAGTTGTACTATTGCTGTGTAAGGGGGAAATCGGGAAGACACAATAGATTAGATATAAGACTAGAAACTAATCTAAACAACAAAATGCTAATTGATTTATTCCCATTACTCACAAAATGTAACTATAAAATAAAAAATTCAAGAACGAAATTGACAAAAAGTAATAACAATGAACTCAAAATGAAATAACTTTACCATCCTGTGTCAGAGTGTATCTGTATTGACATATGTTGGATTATTCAATTCAATATGAAGCCTCCATTATGTGTGCGAGAGCTTGAAGAACATGCGTGTGTTGATCAAAGATGTGGGTTGAAGCTTTGTCCAATGTCAATTATGATCTTGGCATCACTTCGTTGCATGAGGTATGTTGATTTTCTGATCCTTTTTGAGAAGAAAGAGGTTTGTTATATAGAATTTTTGATTCAAAATGATCACTTTTGGATCATGTAGTAGAATATCTTGATTGACAATCAAAAGATGTTGAGAGGATTTGGATGGGCATAATATGTGCAAATTGATTACTTTATTAGTGTGATTGAAGAATAAATTGATTAGTTAAGAAATAGATTGATTAGTTAGAAAAAAGATTGAGCAATCGGTGGTTCGTAATTATTATGCTTTAATAATTTAATCGACTTAGGGGAATAAAGTGAATTAGCGACATAATTAAATGTAGGAATTATTTAATTAATTAGGAGGAATAAAGTTAGATTAAGACTTTATTAAATAAATGTAATTTATTTAATTTGCTGAAAATGATGAAAAAGTGAATTAACTAAATAAAGTTGTATTATTCAGTTAATAGCATAAATTAGGGTTTCTTGACTTTATTAAATAAAAGTGCATTTTATTTAATTGGTCAAAAATGATGAAAAAGTGAATTGATTAAATAATGTCATATTATTCAATTAATAGTAGAAATTAGGGGTTTTTTTGATGTAAATGATGATTTGAGGATGAATTAATTAAATTATGTTAAATCACTTAATTAATAAGCGAATGTGAGAAATGATAATATTTAAATAATAATGTATTATTTAATCAGAAGAGTGAGAGTTAGTTAAATAGTGTTGTTTGCCAGTCAAGACAATTTTAGGTGTCTACATTTTGCCCCTTTTTGATACAATGTGTTTTTGAGCGTTGTGTCAAAGAAAAATTAAAAATTCCCGCTGAAAAGTTGCCCCAGAGTTCCCCCACTATGCCCCAGATAGGATAGCATGGTGCCCCCTGGGGAAATTTGGTGAAAATTATGGATAATGAACCAAATTTTTTGATAAGTTGATGTGATGCGTTTAAGTGCAAGGAATGACAAAAGAAATGGTGACAAGAAGAAAATGTTAATAAGTGAAGAACAATTGATGTTGTTAGTCATTGATGAATTTTCTTTTGCTTTGCTTGGAGGCTTCGTATCTTTAGCAATCCTTATTGATGTAGCAAATAGACACGATGCACCAAGGTATTAATGACCAAGGTGGCTTTGTATCTATTGTGTGGAATTTGACTCAACAAACAAATAATATTCTTGCTCGTACTAGACATATAGAAACTCTGTTAGAGTGTATGGTGAGAAGTAAAAAATTAAACATGTCGGACTAGTAACATAAAAGGTATTAAGCACATAATATGCCACCACTACATGGAATGCTTCAAAACAACTTCCATACACAACACAAAGAAAGTATTTGTCATGGTAATATAACAAAAATATCCACAAACATAGAAAACTAAAATGATGCTCAATTTCCCTCATTCCTTCCTCTCTAAATCCTTATGGACATTCTCGAGAGATCTTGGGAATGAGTCAACAATGTAAATCGAGAAGATAAGATAACAAAAAGATAAAACAATGTTGTTATATCACTTGTCATATCTGTTTGGGGGTAAGGCTATTATTCAGTGTTGATCATGTCTATCGTAGGAACATATCCATTAAGACATCTTAGGATGTTGTTGGTGAATTGTCAAAAGATAGGTAATTGCTATGTTAGCTTTGTTATTCTACAATTGTGATAAAATATTTATGATTGTTCACTTGAAAGTTCTAACTTTTGATGTTGCTTTGTTTGTTGTTTGATTCATCAAAGGGTGAGTGATGATTTATTTATTATGGATGATGTTTTATTGCAGATAGGCGATGACAAAGATAGTGTTTTTGGAGCTTTTCAAATGTTTTTGTGCTTTTTGATGTTATTTGATGTTGTTTTTGGTGTTTTCAAGATATTTGAATATTTTGAATTTTGTGACTAAGTTCAAAGAAAGTGTGATAGAAAACTAAAGGGACTGATGATGTAGGAGCATCCTTGGTTCTTGGCAATTTTGCATCAACTAAAAATATTTTTATTCAGTTTTGTTCTTGTTTTGTTCTTTCCCAGTTCATGTTGGTGGATTCATCATATTTGCTCACCGGACCTTGTGGATCTATATTTGCATTGTGGACATGTTCATTTTCCTTATTCCAAGATTTGAGCACGATTGGATCTTTTTTTTGGAAAGTTATTGCTTTCGGATTTAATGGCAGTTTCTTGAACCAACACTGAAATAATTTTCTAAACTAACGGCTAGTTTGATCGCTCATGGATCTTTCCCATAACTTGTGGCTTGATGGTGTGATTTGAATTGTTTCGTGGAGTTTCCTCAACCTTAATTATAGGTCCACACTTCATCCTATGCATTCTTCGGGGAGTAATTCAAATTCGAGGCCGACCTATTCATGCACACGTTACATTTTCTTTCATTAGAGATTGTAATGATCTTTGGCCAATGCAAAAGATTCTAGATTTGTGGATATGATATAAAGCTTGTAATAGATCATTACAATAGCAGAAGTTGATTAAGTAGATCAATATAGAATGGATGAGTAAGATTTTTGCTTGTGTTATGGAGCATATAGGAATATTGTATTTTGAGCATGTTGTAATAGGCCTGTGAGTTGAATTTGTAAGCCCGGATGTTGCCAGTTGATTGTAATTGAAATTTCTAATAATAAGAATGTTCGAATCTACATTTTCCTCCAATTTCTATGTTGCTTCCGTTGTGTGACTCTTACTGCACGGTCCAGATTATTCTCTTTGAGGACCCTCCTATCGTGACTGCACCATATTGGTATCAGAGCGAGATTCATTACATGAGAGATCGTTAGAGTTTACAGAGTCTTGTTGAAGATTTGTTGTGGGGTGGCAGACTGAGGATCTAACCTAGAGTTGTAGAGGACTTGTGTAAAGATGGCAGGAAGAATAAATAGTAGAGAAAATGGAGCGCGTGGAAATGCGGACCCAACTATGATGGAGATGTTGAGAGGAATTGTTGCTAGATTAGAAGCGGTTCAAATGACCCAGAGGAGAGGTTGACTAGTTGATGATGTGAGTGATGAAGAGGTATAAGAAAAAGAAGAAAGGGAAAGAGAAAATCAACTTGGCCTGGATCAGGGAGAAGAGAGGTTCATAAGAGCCCTAACTAGGGTAAATACTAGACCACATTTCAATCCACTAGATTATAATGGTAAGTTGGATTCAGATGAACTGCTAGATTGGATCACGAAGATGGAAAAGTATTTTGATTTTGAAGGTACCGCTGAAGACAAGAAGGTGAAATTTGCTTGTACAAAGTTGAAAGGACATGCATCCCTTTGGTGGGAACATTTGCAGATAAATAGGCAAAGAAGAGGAAAGGAGAAGATAAAATCATGGGATTAGATGGTGAATAAGTTAAAAACAAAGTTTATGCCTGTAGACTATCAAATGAGTTTGTTCAGGAAGTTGCAGAATTTGAAGCAAAAGGAGTCAAGTGTGACAGAGTATACTAAGGATTCTACAAGTTGAATATTAGATCCGGACATTCGGAGGATGAGGTCAAGCAAGTAGCTAGATATGTGAATGGCTTAAGGTCATATATATAGGATGAGATTAGTTTGATCAATTTGCAAAGTGTGGAGGAGGCATATCAATGTGCCCTAAAAGTGAAAGAGAAGTTGAATAAAAGACATGAGCAGAGATGGAGAGGAAGAGGTGGAAGATTTCAGAGAGGAAGAAATTTTACTGGAGGAGGAAGAGGACCTTTTGTAGATTATAATAAAGATAAGGAAGTCAATAAGAATGATAATTCATACCGTAGAGATGATGGAAACTCTTACCGGAGAGGAGGATATGGTGGTTACCGGAATGAGGGTTATAGATAAAGGACATGAGAAAAGAGTATTCGGGGGAACTTGTTTTAAGTGTGGTGGAGAATGCCATAGAGCATTTGAATGTAATCAGGGAGAGCCAAGTAGAAAGATAGAGAACAGTAGAAGGATAACCCTTGCTGAGGAGGAACATGTCAAATCATCTAATAAACCGGAAGAAGGAGAAGTGTTGGTGAATAGAAGAGCATTGTGTCAAAGTGAGATTGCGTAGGAACCGTTGTAGAGAAATAATTTGTTTTAGACCAGATGCAAAGTAGTTGGTAAATGTTGCAAAGTGATTGTTGACAGTGGGAGCTCAGAGAACCTGGTTTCTGAAGAAATGGTGACCAAATTGAAGCTGGAAATATTTAAACACCCGAAGCCCTATCAGATAGCATGGATTCAAGATGAGCATAAGATACTAGTAAGTGAACAATGTTTGATGAAATTGAATATAGGAAATTATTATAATGAAGTTTTGTGTGATATCATGACTATGGATGTATGCCATGTTTTGTTGGGAAGACATTGGCAGTATGATAGATAGGCTATTTATGATGGAAAGAAGAATGCATATACCATTGTTGCTAATGGGATGAAGCAGACTTTGTTGCCATTGGAGGATGTTCCTAAAGTTGAGGTTTGTACGAGTGCTAGAATTTGTTTGGTTGATGGAAGGAGATTTCTGGATGGACTGAGACATGAGAATATGTGCTATGCTTTGGTTCTGTTGGTGCTCCAAATCAAACTAGACCAATGGATCCTATAGACTAGCCAATTTCTAAAGATTAGATTCAATGGGGGATTTGGCCAACTGACAGGAAATGGAATTAGAACACATTTCCCCTATACTTCAGGCTCTGTAAGACCTAGAGGGGTGACCCTTTAGCAACATCTAAAGATTCAAACACATAATTAACAAGATATTGCTTAACAAATAATGCTCTCATAGATCAATTATGCTGAGAAACCTGAAATATCACTCAACATTGGCAAGATATTGAATGAATTTCATCAACCAACATGGAGAACATGGCAGATACAAGTACTCACAAAACATAATTAAAATAGTTTTTATTTTAAAGAATTGGGACCAAACTTAAAATAGTAGAAGCATAATAATGGACCAGTGCCAATAAATGGGCTATGGAGTCATATAACCATCCCTTCATCCTTCAATGCTAAACATGTTCTGAATATCTTTGCAAATGTTATCACATTGTGACAACCAGACCATTGAAGCTTTATCTGATAATTCTTCTTATAAATCCACTTGAAACACAACACTCCTATCACATTTGTTGAAGCAATTACACTATCCCCTGAATAATAGGCAATAATAAATGCAATTTTTTCTTCATTAAAGCAATTACATCATTCACAAAACAGAAGGAAACAACAAATATAACTCAAATGCAACAAATGTGCATGAAAAGATTTAGACAACTTTATTATTGAATCTAAAAGAGCATTATAGTTTAGCTATGGAGACAATTATCAGGTAAATTAAACATGAAAGCATAATTCAAAACACACACTTTCAGATTAATGACTCAGTTACAATCATCCTAGCTTTACAATCCTACCCAGAGCTTCTGCCTACCTTACAAAGCTATTAGAAATTGGAACCCAAAATCCTTTACAAATGAGAAGAGAAGAGAAGAAATGAAAAACATAAGCAACCCTAAAACTGATCCATTGAAGACACATGGCAGCTCCTTTCCCGTTCATCAACAATTTACAAAGCTTCTCTCATCTCTCTTTAGCAACAAACTTTGCCTCTCAAATCTGCCCTTTGCTTTGCACAACAAATTCACCATGTGGAGAATTTCACTCCATTCACCCAGTAGGTGAAAGAAAATCTCTATGCCCATGAAAAACTCTTATTTCCTACCCGTAGCTACACATTATTTTACTTTAGAAAAGTAAAATATTTTCCCCTCTGCACTTTTTAATATTTGTCTTTTATTCTCCAACACAAAATGTTTGCTCACAAAGTGAATATTAAATTCACTGGCAAATACAATGTTTACCCTTGCACACTTCTCATTTTATTGCTCAACAATAAAATATTTCAACCTTCTTCAACTTAAAATATTTTCCTTCACAAATTACCCCATGCACAACCCATTTAAAATATTTGATTTTCACCATTTTCACGGGCAAAACATATTACCCATATTTTCACTTCAATGAACCTAGCACAAAATCTTCACCTAGCTCCTTATTACACTTTACCATAGTGAATATTTAATTCACTTGTTGTAGCTTCACTTTGTATTTTTACCTTTAACCAAGTAAAATATTCCTCCCTTAGTGCTATTAAAAGGCATGACAAAATATTACATTCCCCCAGTAAATAAAACTAAAGTGAATATTTTATTCACTTTCTCCCTGTGCCATTTTAATTTGCATTTGATATTTTATTTCACTTTACCTAAATGAAAACCTTTTCTTATCAGGTAAATAAAATATTTCACCTCCCTCTTAAATGTTTGCTTGACATCATTTAAATTTTTACCATTTAAAACAATGGAGCATTTCAAATATTTTATCGAGCTTCTTTAAAAGCTCTTCACCTTTTATTTTGCATGGGCCCCGCAACAACATTTTAGTTTTAAAATGTTTTTCTTTTGTAGAAAAAGCAAATGATAATTAAAACACTCAAACCCCCTCTTTAATGTTTTCTCACCATGCATGAGACTTCACCTCGGACCACTACTACGTGGCCTTATTTCGTTCACCCTGTGGGAAATAATAAGCCTACACTTTAATCCCGCGAGATAGCGAGGAAAGCCAAAGATTCTAATATTTCCATTGGATATATTAAAGTATACTTGTGCATTTATTTATTGACGGGCCCACCTCACATGATTTCTTCTCTCGCCCATCCTGCATGTTTTAAAAAGTGAGCACCTTTGAGGCGCGAGCCAGCAGGGAACGATCGCGATCTGGCTAGGTTTCCATCTCCACTGTTGATTTTATTTTGGCTTTCCATTTGCCCTAATTTATTTGTTCACGACATTCATCTTTGCAACTCATGCAAGCCTCAATGGCGGCAAGAAGGTCTTCTGAAGCCTTCACATATTCTTT
The DNA here is from genome assembly GCA_007258455.2 of Sequoia sempervirens. NCBI lineage: Eukaryota > Viridiplantae > Streptophyta > Pinopsida > Cupressales > Cupressaceae > Sequoia > Sequoia sempervirens. The sequence goes on from VDFB02364407.1 coordinate 384,905, forward strand.
CTACTGTGCATGGCATCCAATTGCGAGTTGCATTTGCCTTAAGTTGCTAAAGTCCTTTTTAATAAAGCTATTTTATGCACCAAACTGCCAGCGTTTGATTTCATCTTCCCCTGAGTCTGTTGGTGCGTAGCTTGTTAAAAGTTTATGTGGAATTTTCAATATATACATTTTGTGCATACTTTGCAATGTTTGTGGCGTCCCCTTTCAAAACACTCAATGGTGTCCTTTGGGCGCAGTGGCATTTGCTTGGAGCTTCTAAAGCCTTTTCAATAAATCCATTGTGTGTCTGCTACATTGGTAACATTCTACAGAGCTTCATTTATAGAGATTTTTGAAATCAAACAATTCACATGCCCCGTCCCCTCATATCGGGCATTTTTGAGATGTGCTTCCTCCATTCAGATGGCACGGTGGCTAATTGCATTCATTTAAAAGTTTCTCAGACCTCTTATATTTCATTGTGGTGTATACACTAGCACCTCCATATAACAATGTGCTTGCATTTGCTGGTTGGGGGTTTTCATTTTTACAGAGAAGCCACCATGAGCGATGCTGTGAACTTTGAAACTTTTCAAAATTTACTTTGAAAGCGTCTAGCCAATGGGATGAAAGAATTAAAATTCCTTTTGCCTCCTATTCAAATGTTGAAAATATTTATGCCCTAAAATCATTTTGAAATGTTTTAAATATAAACATTTAAAACATTAGAACTAGGCAAAAATTTAATTCCGCCTGCAAGCCAAACAAAGATATTTCACTACGAGCAAAGCGGAGCACATGAAGCCATGAAATTTTGTGTCGGGGCATAATAAATTATTTAGAGAAAACCCATTTCCTCTAATTTTGTCCAACAATTAAAATTTAGGTACCTTCTTTGTAAACTGGCCCCTAAGATGTGTTAGCCGCAACAAAAATACATTAAAATAATGTATCATATGACCTCTGATCTTGATGAAAATGGAGTTGTAGAGGTTTTAGACCAAAAAAAGAAATGGGTTGTCATTATAATTGCAAAATTTGAAACTTTTCATAATGCCATTTTTGGCCCTGTCACAATTAGAAAGCAATTAAATAACCCATCAGAACTTATCCTGGAGGTGCAAAACTGAACAAGCGTGTAAACATTTGACCCAAGAATGGAGTGAAAATAACGGCTTGGCAAAAGGAGTCACGAGGTGAAAGATATTAACTAGCAAAGTTGCCTACTCAGACTTCTTTGCAACTGTACTTGTTTAGAAACCAATTAAAACTGATCAAATCACCTCGTTGGAAAAATACCAAATCAACTCCTGGTGAGCTGCCACTGAACACAATAGATAATTTTGGAAAAATGAACATGTTTGAAAGAGGAATTTGCTCGAATCATCACCCATCAAAAGATATTGAGGGTCAGAGTTGACCTCTCAAAAAGATTTCAGAAAATGCAGGTGCAAAACAAGATAAATTTTGTTTGGTTTTGATATGCTAAAATTAGCAAATCAAATCACGAGGCTCTGAAATGTGACATGTGAGCTCATCTTGTGGAAAAAGGATCATCTACCAGAAAGATATCACCATAAGAAGATCGTCATTTCAGGCTTACTATGCCAAGACAAAGTTGATTATGTGAATCCCTTTGTATTCCTTTGAAGGATCATGTTCAGGTATGTAGTTTAGAACATAACACCCATGATGGCACTTGCACATCATGTCCAAAAATCATGAAGGGAGGATTGGGAAATGGAAAGATATCACTAACAACAAGTGATTGTGCTAGTCAACTGACACCCACCCTACATGCTTGAAGGATAAGACATTGCGAGATCATGTGGAAGTAATGATGAAGTTTTAGGAAGCTAGAATGAGTAGGGCAAGCATGCGAATGGTCTAAATGAAGGCACACTTATTCCAAAGGAATCTACATTGGCCTTAAGGTCAACCTAATGTAGCGTGTTGGGCTCAATGCTGATCTATTCCTCAAAGAGGAATGTTAGCATATAAATGTAGGGAAACAATTTCATGTAATTTAGGCATCAAATTCTTATGTCATTTTCTTGTAAATTTGGGACACTTTTGTTCTATTTCCTTTTGTGAATGAAAACCAATAGGAGTTGTGTTCATTGGATGAAAACCCAGTGTTCATTAGGATTAGAAGATGAAACCCCTTTGGTTCCTAAGGGTATTCTCATTTAGGGATTGCATCTGAGATTCAAAGATTCTATAAGAAAGTGGTACTACTGCTATTTGATATGTGGAAGTAATTGTAAATCATTCTGGATCATTGTATGAATTATACATACATTTCAGATTTATCTTCATATTTTGGAGTAATATCTGTTGTGCCTATTTTGCTGTATTTGAATTCCATCTACAAATTAGTATTTGTTAAAATTATTTTTTAGGGACATTATAGAGAGAATGTGAGAGTGAAGTTGCAAGAGTGAGAGATATCAAGAATAAATTAAGAATGAATGAATGAGAGGGACAAATATGAGTACAATTCTTCTCAAATGAAGAATTGTATGCAAGAGGGTCATTTTCGGGTGCGCCTGTGATTGCAGAGGTGTTACACTTTGCGGGCAGGTGACAATGTAACGTCCCAACGACCACAGGACTAGGAATCTTGTCAGGACATTCGTGTGATGCGCATACGCCTGTGTGATGCAAAAGCATCTCTAACAAAAATTCCCCCACTCAAAGAAAACAACAAGGTCAAGGATGAAAATGAAGGCTAAGAAAGTGGGTATTCGTATTATCATCTCATTAAGCCACATTGAAGGCTGATGTAATGTGAAATTGCATAAGGGTGCAATTTTATGACATTACAAATAACTTTCTTGTAGATAACCAAACATGTTGTGAGTAGGGGTAATATTTGTTGGGGTTATGGACCAACCTATTTTAGTTTCTTTTTAACCCATTGCTAACATGTTTTTTACAATTTTGTAATATAACATGTGTTCCATATTCTCTTCTTCTTGTTTGCATGTTTTGCACCTAGATAGCCCCTTAAAACTAAGCATTCAAATTCTTTTTGCAATAATGATTATTTTTTGCAGGCCCCCCACAAACACCCAAACTTTGGGTAGGAAATTCTTATGCCAACATAAATGTGTTGTCCATCCTTCCTTTTTAGTCGCCACTTCTTCCAAAACATATATAATTTTCATGTTATGATTACCTATTTTATCTCCACACCCTTTGATGTTGTTTTCCTCATTAGTAATAAGGACTTTTATACCCTCTAGCTTTTTTTTGATGTTGTCTCTACGATTTGATGAAATGTTCAACCCCAATAAGTTCTTCCATTGCCACTCCCTTCTCCCTTCTTTTTCAATTAATATGAAGTAATCTCTAACATATCAGCCCCAATTTTTTTCCAATGCTTGTCTTGCTTCTTTTATGCTAGGTATGTCCTTAAGAATTGGATAACCATTCCATAAATCCTTCTAAAACAAGACCCTTTTGCCATCTTTTATTTTTCAAATGATGCACTTCACAATTACATGTCTGCATGATAACAAAAAAATTAAGATCATAGGGACCCTATAAGGATTAATAGTGGTAAATATTGTCTCGAGTTTTCAAATCAAAGCATTTGTGCTATAGTATCTTGGCTCATTTTAAAAGTGACTTGGAGTAGATTCACCATACCAATTTGGCCCCTAGTGTTGGATTAAGAATTGATCACTTTTCAAGACCAACACCATCAACTTCCTTTGTCTGCATATTGATTCCCATGAAATCAATGACAATTTCTTGTCCTTCAAAGATATTTTCCAAAAGAAATTCCCCATTTCTCGTTGATAACATCTATTATTTTGTTTGACATGTTCAAACATATTATGACGTAAATCAAAATCAATTCTTTCAACATCTGTTACTAAAATTTCAAAAGTTAAGATATAATACTTTTATTTTATCTTTTTTTTTTTTTATGCTTTACAATATTTTATAAACTAACTTTTTTTAATCAATTCATTTTATAAGAGAAAAATAAAAAATAGTAATAACCAACCTGAACGGGTAGTAGAGTTGGCCTGGGCAGTGGGTTTGCTCCCCCTTGGTCTCAGGTTCGACTCTGCTCCCGGGTTTAAGAGGTGGGACTTCTTGCGAGTGGGGGATCTCACCCGTAGGGGACTAGTCTTACCCTAGCTCGCCTCAAGTACCCGCAGGGGACTAGTCTTACCCTAGCTCGCCTCAAGTACCCAAGGTAAGGACTGGTGGGGTGGGTCGGGTTGCGGGGACACCCATAAAAAGATAGTAATAACCAATTTCATGGTGATCATTCTAATTCTAATCTATATTATATATTTATACATTTCATCTCATACTTCTTACTAAGGGAACGCTTATCCATATAAGTAGAAAGAGGTCAAATATATATTTACTACTAATAATAACTCACGGAAATCCGTGTAAAATAAAATCATTAAATACGATAAGTGACGTGGGAAAAAGCAGCTTATTCACTCCAACGTGGCGAACTATGCCGTCGTCTCAATTTTGGCAATTTATTTAATAAACCTAAAAATTAAAAATCACAAAAAAAGAATATAAAAGGAAGTCCACAGCCATGAAATGAATAGTCTTTGAATTGCCACAGCCAATCAAGTTCTCCTCTCTCATAATTTGATTTCAATGTTCATTTCTTTTGTCTTACTCCGATCGCCAATACCCAATTTATATTTAGAAGTACCCAGCTGCAGATTTGGCCTATAAACGGGGTGAACAGGATTTGGATTGCGCTGTTTTTCGAGGGGCAATCTTTGGTGGGTGCCTCCAATTTATGGGATAAAGGCCAGATTTTCAGGTCACTTTGGTGGGTGCCTCGAATTTTAGGGGGCTGAGGCCAGTTTTTCGGGTTGTTTTTTGGAGGGTGCCTCGCTGAATGGGTTAAGATGCTGCCTCGAGGTGGGTTTGTTGACAGAGCCTTCTGTACTAAGTTCTGTATTAGGCAGACAGCTGGGATTTTGATTAATTTTGAGCTGGTGCATTCAGGTTTTGGTTTGTTTCTTTGAGCGGGCAGTGAAAAAGAATTTGTTGGTACGGTCATTTAATTGGATTTTGTTGGTAGGATTTGTGGGGAGGGTTGGGTTCATTTTGTGCTTTGTTGATTGGATAGTTTTTGCTCTGTTGAATTGGTTAGGGTTCTGAGATGGTATGTAGACTGTTTTATCTTATGAAACTGCTTTTATGGATAATAGTATGCAGACAGATTGAGCTGCAGGGCTCATTTTTGTATCTCTGATGAATTTGAAACAAAAATTTCCAGAAAATTGTAGGATTATGGTTAAATTTTTTATGGCATTCCTGGTGAATTTGGATTGAAGTATACCAGTAATAATCATGGATAACTTTTTCTGGTTTTCCTTATGAACATCAAGTAAAATATTTCAGGAAATTTTAGGAATTACGAAATCATGTGCCATGTACTGAAAAGACTGATATTTTCTCATTTTTGTCATGTGTCGATATTGTGTAAGTATAGATTTATCTAGTTATTAATATTTTTGCAATCCTCGTCCTCATCATTAGAAGTCAACCTGTAACACCTACATGATTCAAACGTGATAAAATAGGTCTCCAAGATTACCTCTATTTTGAAGTCCTCAATTCAAAATTTGAAGTCTCTCAGTCTTGTGAGAGCTGAGATTCTGTTAAGAACGACTTATTGACTGCGACATTTGTCACTTTTTATGTTATTGATGGGGCATTTTGCTGTGAAATTAGACTTTGAAGTGGACTCTGATATTGACCATAAGAAATTGAAGATAACAAGAAGTAAATCTGTAAGGCATATGTTTTTTGACTGAAAAAGCATTCCAACATGACCTGAATCAGTAAGTCTCAGTTTTGTGTGCTAGAGGTTTGTATTTTGGAGGTCCTGCTATGCATGAATCATTTGCTACTAGCTTTCTCACATTTATGTTTTATTTCCAAGCTTTAAATGTTTGGCTTCATAGTTGTGTGTGGTCAAATTTAAAATGTGAGTTTGATTTGCCGCTATTCCTCATGAATTTTGAATAGAAGTTTCCACTTCCAGGAAATTTTAGGAATCACGGATTATCTTTTCCTCCCAATGAGCACTGTATTATCCCGTAAATTGTTTATGATTTTGATGAGCAGTTATTGTGTAAATATAGATTTTGGAGTTGGTTCTTGATGCAACCCTAATACACTCTGTTTGAAAGAATCCTGCCTATTTGCTTAAAAATAACAGAGCAGAATTTTTAAGCGCATGTATAATAGTTTGAACTTTGAAGGTCCAAATAAGCCTTTAACATAGCCTGTAATCCAAAATTGTCTACATTAACCATTTAGAATTAATGTATTAAATCAATATAGTTTTGTATATTGAGATTATGTTCTGAACAATTTGTTTGTTGCTAGCTTTTTCATTACCATGTTATCGTTTTCAAATTATAAACGCTTAGCTTGGTGGTTTTATGCAGATATCATTGATGCAGCCATAACCTGCTATGATCCTTGTACCCACCATAAGAAATAAGCCCTAATTACCTGCTTGATTGAATATTTAGGTTTAAGATTAAGACTAGCAATCCAACATAACCTCCATGCAAGTATATCCTCAACGTTAGATATTCAGAATCATTATATCTCAGTTCTGTATGACTTATTTGTTGGTAGTTTTTCATATTTAGGTTTTTATTTCCAAATTCTAAATGCTTGGCTTGATGTTTGTAGGGGGATCAAAAATGAAAAATATGAGTTACAGAGCTTATTTGTTACTTTTTCTTATGTACTATAAATCAGTTTTCCAGAAAATTGTACAAATCACGGATAACTTTTTGGTTTAGGTGAATTAGTATTCTACCCATGCCTTTTTTTATAAAGATAAATATAAAATTTGAGTTGTTTCTTGTTGCTGACATAATCTATTGTGAACCTGATGCTCACCATCATAAACAAACCCTAAATGTCTATATGGTAAAAACAGCAGGAATAGATATATTTAATTTTATGATTAGAATAGAAAATCCATGATAACACTTATTCAGGAATCTTCCAGATTGGTGATACACACCATTAGACCTTGATACCAGCAGTTGCTATAACCCTGATGCCAACTATAATAAACAAACCTTTAATCCCTGCATGGTTTAAATTAATAGAGAATAAATCTTTTGCATAAGTATTTTTAGTTTTAAGACAAAAAACGAACACTTACACATAAACCTCTTTCAGGAATCCTCAACATCAATCTCAGTTTTGTACGTTGAGAATTTTTGTTTATGTTCTGATTGACTTAACCGTATTTGTTCCTAGCTTTCTCACATTTATGTTTCTGTTCCCAAAATTTAAATGCTTGGTTATATGTTTATGTAGGAGCATGAGCAGGGTGTTCTTGATGTCTAATTTTGTGTTCTTAAACAGCAAATGTCCTATTAATGAAACCTTATTTTTTTAGAAAAATAGGTTATGGATATTCACAATATAAAGGTGGGCCTATATAATTACAGACGACAGTTGTTTTTGCTGAATAAGTCAATGAAATGGTAGATTTAAATATCTTTTGTGGGTTTGGGTTTCTTGTACTAATTATATATTTTCTTATATGCCCTCTTTTGATTGATACAATCCTTGTGTGTCCACAATTTTTTTGATAGTTAGTTTTCTAATAGTGATAGTCAGAACTAGGCGTTCACATAATTTTTATGTAAATGTGAGTAATAGATTTTGTGATATTTTGGAATAATTTTAAGCTTCTGTGGTATTCACTAGCTTTTGAGTGGCAGATTAACATTAGGCTATTGAAGAGTTTAAAGAATTTGCAAGAATGTAGCAAAAGTGGGATGGTTCTAAGGCTTTATATTTTTTTTGATACAGCTTTTCTAATGTCTAAAGAAATTAGAAACCAAACCAAAGAAGGTGTAGTATTTTGGTGAACTGGATTGTGAGCAGTTTAGTTGATGAATTGTGGCATGATAAAAAACTGAGAGGTTTGAAATGAATAATCGTCTTGTTGCAGGTTCTATCCGAAGGGTGACTGGACCCAGGAGTGCAGTCAGGAGCAGAAGAGGAGTCACACAGTCTCCTGGATCAACTCATCCTAACAGCAGCAAGATTTTCCAGAATAACATTCCCAGTAACTTTCATGAAACTGGCATGTGCAAATATGCGAAAGAGTGCAGTGTTATTCTAAATGGGACAACTACCAATGGTAAATATTTTGTATTCCATATTTTTTCTGCTGTCTTCATATTCTTATTGTAAAATTTCACAGGTCCCACCTTAATTCGTCACTTTATCCAACTTATAAGAGAGGTTCAATTTCTGCTGCTTTAGTTGATTAGTACATCTAGGATGATTTACAGGGTTTACTTTTAAAATCACCTGCAAATCAGTTATGTACTACAATGGCATGTACCTTGTGACATCTATTTTGTTGTTACCTCCAACCATTCTTTGCTTCTGTTGCCGTTCAAATATTTTCTTGACAAAGCAAATTTATATGGTTTATTTATGGAGGAGATATTTATTTTTGATAACAATACAAAATCAAGACAGCAGATAAACTAAACATTCTTGTTTTTGATAAGCAATGATAGTTCATGCTTAACTTTTTTCTCTTGAACATCTAGTAGCAGTTTCAATTGTTTTATCATTCAAATTTGCCTTTTCAACTTTCTTGTCTATTTTTGATTCATGCTTACTAATTTCTTTATGTTTAGGAACAAATATTGATATGAACCATTCAAATCCAGAGCAACAGGAGGGAGAGCATCCAACAACCAAATCAAATGTTATGGCTGGTGGATGTTCAAGAACTTCTGGATGTGCATCAGGACAGTCAATATCTATGGACAGTGGAAGTATTGAATCTCCCTCTAGAGGTAATGGTGCAGCAATCACTATGGTTGCACCAATCAAGCACATTGCAAGGGCACCTGTAGATTCTCTTGACATGGATTCTCCTGAGACTGTAGGGTGAGCCTCATCTTGATTCTGCCATGATCCTGGTCTGTTGGAGTGTATGCACATCATTAGAAAGAAAAGGCATTATAATCGGACTCATTGTGCAATGGTCAAATTTGCAAGGATAGTATCTTGATTTTTATCACCATGTTTAACTAAAACGTCTTTAATGCATATTAGGAGCACAAAGAAGAGGAAAAGAGGAACACGGGTTACTGGTGGGGAGAAAGGTGGGAGGGGTCTTAGACAGTTTAGCATGAAAGGTGTGCTTTAGTCTCTAAGTTATTCTTAAATATTTTATTTAACTTATAGACACTTCTCTTGCTTAGAATAATGAGAATGCCATGAGTCTTTTATATCCATCATGTGTATTGAATTCATGCGATATAAAGAGCATGTACTGACCTTCAGGGTTCATAAATGGTCTTTTCTGTTATCTATAGAATTTATCCATTGTGAAATTATGCACATATTGATGTTTGTATGTATCTATGACTAATGGATCCTTGGGATTGTTTCACTCACTTTTAGCTCTTTTTCTGTGTTCAGTGTGTGAGAAGGTCCAAAGCAAGGGCCGGACCACATATAATGAGGTAAATATATATCTACAATTGACTGCTTATTGTTTAGCTGATCTCCACTTTTATTTGTTAAACATATACTTCCAATCTGCTTTTATCTATTTAAATTCTACGTTTGATTCAATTTGGTAATCTCATTCTCCCTCATATTATTAATTTTAACCAAGCTGAAATACATTAGGCATCTGTGAAGAAAATGTGTGAGAGCTTTATAGCACTTGGACCATGTAGTTGATGTATTACAGTAATGAAGAACTTTCCTAGGATTGCAAAAGCATGATATAACGATTAAGTTACCATGTGTGAATGACACATTTTTGGAGATAAAAATCTGAGAATGGTAGAGGATTATTTGAAATGATAGATTTGTTGAAGCTTTATACACCAGGATGGCTAGAGGTAGTAATGAGAAAGAAGGAAGGTGCTAGTGTGTTTATACTTTATAGATTAAGTAAAAGAAAGTTGCTTTTGAATTAGATTTAACTTAGGCACTTAATTTTGCTTATGAAACTGTATAGGGCTGTTGATATTAGATACAAGCGTTGTCTGGTTTAGGGCCTGTAACTAATTCCGAACTTTTGAGTACAATTAATTGCTCTGTTGCAATTAAATGTGTATTCATATTTTATACCCTGCCTTATATGCTTTTTGAATAGTTTGTTTCTGTTTTATACTGATGGAATTCCCCATTGTTGGAAAACAACTTTTAAGAAATTTAGAATAATTAGAAGTTTTCATAATTAATTGTTTTAGACGTACAGCACTTTCATCAGGAATAGTGCTGTCTAAAATCTGAAATTTTAACTCTGCTATAGAAGTAATTGGTAAGTTGTAGGCTTTAGCAAGCCAGAAGTGTAATGGCAATACTTTGCACCTAGCAAGCATCACACTTATATCTCTGATTTTTGATCCTTAAAATTATTTCTTCTTCGGAAGTCTTTGATCAGCGCAGGTTAGCTCTAGTATGGACACATGACTTACAAATTAGCCACAGATTCTAGGATAATACTCTACCCAGTCTAACATCATTTTTTTCTATTCTTTTTTTTCTAGACAGGAATGTTATTTTATTTCAACTAATTAAGGATCCTGTGTTTTTTTGGTTTAACTTCTGTTAAATTGTTTGTTTGTTTATTTAATTTCGCGCAATTGATGTTTTATTTGTTTTAAATTTTCAGGTTGCAGATGAACTTGTAGCTGAATTTGTAAATGTGGACAGTAATTGTGCTTCGCCAGACAGGGTAGGTATCCCATTTTTTATTATTGATGTTGTTTTATTACTGGCCTTTGATTACTATGGGTTATGGCATAGTTAATTATGTTTTATAAACTAACACGAGGTAGTTGATATTTTAGATGAGATATTAATTTTGGTTTATTTGCAGCAACAATATGAAGAGAAAAATATAAGGCGGAGGGTCTATGATGCACTAAATGTGCTTATGGCAATGGATATAATATCGAAGGAGAAGAAGGACATTCAATGGAAAGGTTTGCCAAGCACTAGTGTAGAGGATGTTGAACAGCTTGAGGTTTGTCCTGACATCCTTAATGGTTAATTGAATTTTATTATATATAAGATCCAGGCAATGAACTTACACAGGTGTTTCTAAGAAAGAAGAAAAATGGAATTAAGTGCTAATGGCATTCTAGTGTAAATCCTTCTGATGTTTAATAGATTGATTATATCATATGTTCATAAATTCTTACTTCAAAAGAGCATCATGATAAGCAATTCAGGGCTCTGCTGATCAGTAATATGAAAATGTTTACAGGCTGAGAAATTGTTAGTGAAAAGTAGAATTGAGGAGAAAGCATCTTATCTACAGGAACTTGAAGAACAGGTAAAAATTTATAGTCGACTTGATTCTTACCTGTTACATAGTAATTTCTATTCCCTTGAGATTTTTTCAAGCAATATGTTTTTATTTCTGTTTCTCAAACTCAAAGTGAAAGGAACTAACAAGTTCATATGCAGGGAAAGCTCTGTCTTTTGTATTTCATCTTGCTTTATGGGTTCTAATATTTGAAACATGATGTTCTGTTATCTTCATTGCAATATTTTTACTTCTGTTTCATTCTGTTATTTCTTTTAACTCAGTTCTCAATTTGTGATTAATGCTTTTTTTCTTATTGGTCAAAGTATTTAGGCATACAAAATCTGGTTTCGAGGAATGCGCGTTTATATGGTTCTGGAAATACTCCAGCACGGGGTGTAACATTACCTTTCATATTGGTCCAGGTATTATATTCAAATGTGTGTTGTAAAATGGTTTTTTGGCCCTGTGTTGATTTTCTGATAGTATCATTTGTTACTTTTTCCATGACACTAATCTTATGTTACCTGAAACAAATAAAGTTTACAAATGTATAGGATATGCGGAGAGGACATCTTGTAGCCAAAAATGACTAAATTTAAAGAATGATACTTGCATTTGTCTGGTAAACTATTTGAATGGGAACACAGTGCTTACACCTGCTTGAGGCAAAATCTTTGAAAGACCCTCTTAAAACACTGAACTAACGTTCATCAGTTTGCTGCTCTTGACAACTCTATATACACACTACATTTCTAGGTCAATGTCACTCTTTCTTCTACAATTTTTGCAGATTAATACCCAACATTCAGCATTCCACCAGTTCAACATGACAACTGTTACTCAAGCACAATTGTAAATTTAATCATGACAGTACGTCCAAGTTAAACCTTGGCAAAGTAGGTGTTCAAGGCAATATACGCAATGATGGTGTTTTTCTTTTTTGGATTTGAATATTCGGGATCTATTATAGGGGCCCCAGCCCAATAAGAAGATCATGCTTACAAGGAAGACAATGCCTGTAGACATATCCACACCATAACATCACTTTTTCCTAAGTGACTTGAGAACCATATGCCCCCTCTCATGCTTTTTTTGGCTGTACTTTTTTGGACAGCATTTCAGTCCATCCAATGTTATCATCTTCTTTATCAAATTCACAAGTGGTGGAGATGCGGAAAGTGACTGATTGATTTGATCTAGTAGCAATTCACCAAGATCCCATTCTTCGGCATAAGTCAATCTCTCTCGCCACAAATTCTTATCTGCTTAAAAAGGCTGTGGAGTGGGCATGTGAGCCACTGCAGATTTAGATTGATCTGTTGGAGATTTTGTTGTGGACATATTCACTAGAGTTATTTATACCAAAAGAAGAATTAGATATGCTAGGGTGATCAGGCATAAGATTACCACCAGTACAAGAAGAATGCAGATGCTTACCATTCAAATTTGCTTGGTCTTTATTCTTTTCAATACCATCCTTAAGTTTTGGTAGTGCTTCTTGCTTCCCCAGAGAGTGATTCATCAGGCTAGCCTTAGAAGGAGAATCTCCCAAAGATTGATCCTTTTGGACCAGATCATTTGAATAATCATTGAATGTGTGCGGTTTTGAAGGAGGCTTACCAATCTCCAGAAGAATTCAGAACTGGTTGGTTTACAGATAGATGCCGATTACACGCAACTTTCTACCAATTTGCTTGTTTAGAAGTAGATGCTTTAGCAACATTACAATTAGCAGCAATATGTCCCACCTGAAAGCATTTATGGCAACGAGATGAAACATTTTTGTAGTCCAATACTTGTTTCCATACCCTATCTTCAGTCTTCAACCAAACTTCATCAGGTAATCCTTTCAAGATGTCAATCTAAACTTGTATACATTAAGGCAATCTGTTACTGGTTCTATTGCAATAAATCTATCCAAAGCATTCCCAATACTTTGGAAGTAAGAATCAACTCAAAACTGCTCTAGTACATAGGGTAAACAAACCCAGGCGGGCATGACAGAAAAAGTCTCAGTATTAAGGATAAAAGTTAGAAACCATGGCTTTATTAACGTAACATGCCTGTCCCAAAGCCAAGGACCCTTGTCTAGAATGAAATTACTGTCTTCCACAGACTTACATAATAACACAAAACCCTTGGGCACTAGGATAGATCTCTATTGGTTCTTTTAATTGCAGTTTCCATGTTATTGTTGTCCAAGCACGCAAATTTACTAGACTAGGCTAAAAAGAATTTATTTTACAGTTTAGCCCATGCTTGGACTATCCTTCCTCTCTAGCTAAAACTTCATGCCCAAAGGAAATGACAGGACGATAACTTCCTGTAGCTTTAAAATGCCTGGAACTGGGGACACATAGATGGTTTGACATTTGCCTTATCCTCACAAGCAATCTCTTCCTTTGATTGAACTCCTCCGGCCAAAACTAGTCCCTCACTGGTTTTATAGTTTATTGGACATCTCAAATGAAATATGCCCTTGGCAAGGTGCATCCGACAACCCCTGAGCTGCACTGGATCTATGTGTAGCAAGCAAAACATTCTTGTTTGGTGTCACTGGAGCTGTAAGACTGACAACTGCAATATCCTGAGGGGCTGGAATTGCAGAATCCAAGATCCCTTCATCTTTCCATTTTTTGAGAACATCTATTGTTGTATACTGCTTGCTGATTGATCTTGGATTCCTCAGTAACAGCAATTGCATTAAGGTTTGAAGAGGGATGGGCGGGAAGCACCATTTTGAAATCTTTTGTTATACTTTTTAAAATCACACAATGATAGTGTTTACATAAGTTTAATATATGCAATTAATCTGGAAATGATTGCAAATAGTACCTTTTAGATTGTAGTGTTTCTTGGCTTGGCATATGCATTCATGTTATTCTCTAAGGAAATTTAAATTTGCCAGTTGTGTTTTTCCTTCCATGATATTTAAATCTGCTACCTTAACTTCAAGGAGAAACTAAGCAAGTTTAATGAAAAGGGTACAATTAATGTTCTTATAGCTTAGACCTCTTATGTATTTCTTGCATAGTTTTTCAAATGCAAGTTTATTATGAATGTTGGTTGCACTCATTATATGGCTAGGGATGAGTGGTTTGTTTCAAAAGCATGGCACGTTAGATGATAATGTCTATCATTTAATGCTTTATTTTTCCTCTCACTCTTTTGTTTTCCCTTTTTTCAATTTCTTTTGTTCCTTTGTATTCATGGTTTTACTAATTCCTTCCCTGCCTAAAATCACAAAACAATTTATGGAACTAAGATTACTTTCATTCTCCTCAAACTTTCTTTAAACTTACACTATCATTTAATGTTTCATTTTTCCTCCCCCATTCTTTTGTTTTTCCCTTTTCTTCAGCTTCTTCCTTTCCTTTGTATTCATGGTTTTGACCAACTCCCTCCCTGCCTAATATCATGCAATGATTTATGGAACTAAGATAATGGTTATAAGCTTAGCTACACATGGGAATCACTTATCCACAAACTTAGCCAAAAAACTAGGTAGGCCAAGGTGAGTTTTCGATTAGATTATTTAATGAATTGACTAATTATTTAACTAATTAGGTGGTTAATAATTAATGGATTAATTGATTTTGTAGCTAATTAATCCTTCCTTTAACTTAAACTATCATTTAATGTTTCTTCCTCCCTTGCTCTTGTTTATCCCCTTTCTTCATTTTTTTCCTTTCCTTCAAATTCATGGTTTGAACTTTGACCAATTCCCTCCTTGCCTAATATCATGAAACAGTTAGTGGAACTAAGATTACTTTCATTCTCCTCAAGTACCAGTTTTGATCGTTTCCTCTAATGATGGGTCTAGTAGTGAAAATCAAAACATCATTGAGCATAATTTGTGTATACAGTTTAAATAGTGTCTTTACATATCTAGTTAGGACATCACTTTTTCAGGGTTGACCTATTCACACTTAGCTTAAGTTTACTTAGACTATTTTTATGCTTTCGTCTCATTTCATGTGGTTGAGACACATGTCCCATTCATTTGAGACACCTAATACTGCATTCTCACCACTTGCTAGCACACATGTCATTTGAGCTAGACAAGTGTTTCATCTTTGGAGTGGCTGTCAGTTATTGTGTTCTACCTTCCTACCTCCTCTGCAAGGCCTCTATGCACATTTTACACACTCATTATATGATAGATGTCTCATTTGTGCTTCTTGTGTTTCACTAAGTGGAAAGTTATGTTGTGCTTTTAGATTCTTGGCTAATTCCAACATGGTATCAGAGCGAGTTTTGTTTGAAGGCGTTGGTTTGTTTTTTGCATGAGATTGCTCGACTTTCTTGGCTTATTGAATACCAATGTTTTGTCCAAGAGATTCTCATCATGGCCATTGGTTGAAGGCGTTCGCTTTTGTAGGCATGAGATTGCTTGACCCTCTTGGCCTATCAAGTACCAATGTTTTGACCATGAATGCATGTTCCTTTTGCACCAAGGTGACTCCAACACTTAGCTCTATCATTGGAGTGTCGTGGATCCAAACAAACATTGCCATTACACTCGAAAGGCTTGAGAAATGAAGAATGCCCTTCGTTTGGAAAAAAATTGGTAAATTTGAAATTTTGCAAAATATTTTTCTTGTACTTTGTTGAACATTATGGAATCCGTACAAAATTGTACATGTTTGTATGTATGGATTTTTAGGCAAAAAAGCAATTCTTTTAGTAGAGTGATGAATGCCCCCCCTACCCATTTCACCATTTTTTGTAAGTTTCTACAGGTTTTGCGTTTGGTTTTGGGCATTGCAATATTAAAACCCTATTTTTTGGCCCAAAATCAGCCTTGCTGGATTTGGTTGCTTGTTTTGTGGATTTATCTAGAAAAGTTGTTTTGATTTAAGGGTTTTGCTTCATACTCACATTAGACACTTGGACAAAAGTTTATCACATTTTTTTGCATATGTAGTTATTTTATGTGCAATTTTTGGCACTGTTTTGGACGCCTATGACCTTCCATGGTCAACCTCATCACCATCTATCTCTTTGATTCTTGCCCTCACTCACCACACCAACAATTTGTGAGAAGATATTAAATCTGCGAAGCATATTGTTTTGGAGATAGTGGGAAAGATAGGAATTTTGTCGCTAGCATGTTTGTGCATTGGTTCTCTTTCTTCTCTACGTTGGACTTTGCAAAATGGCATGGTCGTTGGTTGTTGAATGTTAAGGCTTCCATTTGCATAATAGGCAGCTCTTCCATCAACCACAACCCCTTTCAAACAGTGGGAAAATCTTTGGTAGAGCATGAATCCTTGGCTGTATTGTGGTCTTTAGTGTGGGCTCCATTCCCACTACTTGTGAATCAAACCCTCCACATGACCTCCAGTTATTTGCACACGAGCTTAATCTAAGTTGCAATAAAACAATTGCAAGTAGAAAGGAAGGGTGACAGTTATCATCCACATTAGGGTTTTGTGGCATCAATTGCAAGAGTTTGTGATCTGTTGTTATGAGTTAAATTCCCATTCAACAACATCACGAACCCCATAGACCTGTCTTTTTGTGAATTTGCTTGCAAGGGTTTTGCTGATTTCTTTTTGGATATGGGCCACACTATCTATGGTATCTTTCATGTATGTTGAGTAGTGTCTTTGGCTTGTGCAAAGGAGAATTGTTGGTGTTACATGACAGTCAAACCCCCACAAGTCCCATGCAACCCTTCTATGCAACCTTCCACAATCTGCAACGCCCTCTCAACAAGTCATGGATTTGTTGTTCTTGCTCAACATTAGTTGCCAATCATCTTGGCTTTCCCCTCCATGTGGGGTCAAAATATCCACCCACGACCTCCACCATCGATACAAAGCTAGCATGCCCTCCAATGGTGCAAAAAAGATGCCTTGGTAATAACTTATATTGAAGGGAGTTGAAGTACATTCAAATCAAATTCTTGGTCAACTTATTTGTGCAATATAATTGTAGGTGCTACATTGGCCTTCACAACATGACCTCTCTGTCACATTAGGCACATCAACCAAGTCTCATGCCACTCCACCAAGAGAGTTCACTTCAACATAGGCTGCCTACTTTCTACAATGGCTCCAAAGACTCAGTCAAAACACCCCTACGAACAACTACACCTTTGTCAGCGACAATAATCATTTGTATTAATTGTTTGATGTAATTGTACCATCAATTGGTAACTGGTAGTGGTTATGTTAATTGTTTATTTGACCCTCAAGTTTCATCATAGTGTCTAAAAGGGGGATTTTTTGTTTTTGTTTTTCTGTAACTTGCAAAAGAGGAGTTAAATTTTCAAGTGTAAATAGACGATAGGAAGCTGGTTTTGTCGTCTAAACTTTAGTGTTGAGACAATTTGAAAATTGTGTTGTTTTGATGCATTTTTTGACCTTTAAAGTTATAAAAATCACTGTGCATTATAAATGGTTGATTTGGCATCCA
The DNA here is from genome assembly GCA_007258455.2 of Sequoia sempervirens. Taxonomy (NCBI): domain Eukaryota; kingdom Viridiplantae; phylum Streptophyta; class Pinopsida; order Cupressales; family Cupressaceae; genus Sequoia; species Sequoia sempervirens. Next base: position 402,648 of record VDFB02364407.1, read on the forward strand.
ATCTTAATACAAGTTGTAATTTCTCTTGCATATTGTTCTGGGGCGCCTATGTTTTAGCACTAATAATTTTGGGGAGTTCTCAAATATTGAATCAAGGGGGGTGGGAGGTGTCTTGAGTTGTGCTTTTGAACACTTCCGTGAGTCGTGTCTTGAGCATTTTCACATTTCCCTTAAGCATTTTCTTTCTACTTTTGATTTTTCTGGTTGTAATCATGTCTCCAAATCCATGGAAAATCAAATGTGATTACTGTGTGAAGAAAAGGCATACCATTGTTTGCATACTCGACAATTACTCTCTGAGTAGCCGATTAATCACGGGAAATTATAGTGGGCGAGTATTTGCCACTTTTACTCGCGGATTTTCTAGAGTCAAGTAATCACCGATTAAATGCAAATTAATCGCCAAAATGCCCTCGATTAGTTGCGGAAAACCTGCAACACGTTTTGCATATGTTTTTCCCCTCATTTTCACACGGAAATCGGCTTATTTTTCTCGCGTTTTGGACGCGTTTCTCATTAAACCCTCGTTTTTGCTTGTTTTTAGACACCACGAAGAAAAGCAAAATGAAAGGCAAAATCCCCCGACGAAATTATTGTTTGTTTCATTTCACAAGGAAAGTTGAAATGTGTCTGTTGCGGAGAAAACACGATGGAGAGAAAGTGGAAAGTAAACGGCAAATCACAAGCAAAAAACACGACCAGGAGACACCTGACACACTAGATTTTTTAGTTTATAGTTTTTATTTTAGATTTTAAATTTTTAATGTTTAAAAGTTTTAATATTTAGTATTTATGTTTACATAATTATTATTTTCTATATAATATTATTATTATTAAATAATAAATAGTGTAAAGTATTATTAATAATTTATTATTTATTAAATATAAATTATATAATTAATAATTATAAATAGATAAATATTAATTTATTACATGTTTTATATTTATAGTTTAACTTCATTTATATTATTAAATTATTAAATTACAATATATTATATAGTATATAGTAATATACATTTGTCATTATTAAAATATAATTATAACTTATATAATATATAATTTTTACTACTTTTTAAGTTGTCGAGTCAAATTTTTTTGGCTTGCCGAGTACTTTCCGAGTTCGAGTATGTAAACTATGAGGCATACCATAGATGAATGCATGTTGAGAAAACTTGATGACTTGAAACTTGCTTGGGAACTTCATCAATTAAAACAACTTTGCAGTACAAATGGAATCAACTTGCCAGATTCTTCTAATCCAACACTCTTAGCAACATCTAGTCTCACTCAGACATCTTGTGAGACTTCACCATCATTTGGAGATGAACAATGTAGTCCATTTACATGCATTGGGATCTCATCACTTGTTGCTACTTTAGAGTTCAAAGTTGCTTTCTTGAGAACTATTAGTGATTTTATGCATTAGGTCATTAACATTAGTTTCTTAGATCTGCCATTTTGCGAAAGATTTCTACCAAACATTTCATCTTTATTTGTAGAGTCCCACATTGCAGATTTGGATGACACATTGGAGGACACATGTCATCTTTTTGATGACAGTTCTTGCATTAATATAGAGTTCAAAGAGGCTTCATTGAGGGCTTCTAGAGATTCTTTGCAGCAGGACTTCACTTGGGATTTGGATTGTAGCCACATGTCATGTATTGACATTCCACACATCATGTCTTTGGATCATGTGTGAACTTTAGAGATATTTGTCTTACTTCCTGCATATTTTATTTGGAATAGGAAGTCATCTTGCACACATTTGTGGTGTTGTTTTTTCCCAAGGGGAATAATGTTGTTCAGTGATCATGGGTCATCTTCAACATCCAGTGTTGAGCATCTACCAACACTATAGGCACCATTTTGAGGGAAGGTTGCATGGTTTCTTTTCTCATCTCGGTCTTGGGAGGGAGCATTTCTTCACATGGAGTTCTTTCCTTCTCACATTTTGGGGGGATCACATAGACCTTTCTTTTCTCTCCTAAGGGGGAAATATTCATTATACTTGTGTTAAGAGGTAGTCCTTGGGGGGTCATGACGAGTCCTTCTATCCTCTATCTTCTTCATCCTCTATCTTCTTCACTTGTACATTTCTTTGCATCATTTCTCTTTTGGAGAGGAGTTTTATTTACCACTGGGTTTTTCTCGTTTACTTTGTTTATGAGAAATTTGTACATGGGTACCTAACATGGCATAGTAGCCAGTACCCATCATCATCTTTGCATACATTACTCCCTAAGTTGGATGACAAATTCTTCCCTTCATAAATCAGGTATCTCAATTACCTATAGATATTAGGAGGACTTTTACTTTACATGTTAGGTAACTTTTGAAAGGGATGTCAACCCCATTATTGTCATCACTTTGAGCCATCATATGCAGAATCGGCCATAATGCATGTGCAAGCTGAAAGCAGAATAAAGTAGATTATCAACTTTTGGTAGTTTTAGCACTGTATCCAACTGAATGAAGTTGGAATTTCTCTACTTCTACTGCTATTTGTAGTGTGAACATGCAAAGAAGTTTTGTTTTTGCCTGAGTATGTATTTGTGTGATCTATAAAGTGTATCCTATTCAGTGTTGGAGAGTCATTTCTCTTATTGCGCACATTGAGTAAGTGTATAAAGGGTTGCTGAAAACTTGGGTGATTTGGAGCATCCTGGGAAGGAAGAGGTTTTTGTACATAACTTTGAAATATGGAGTTTTGGCTCACATTACTAGGTTTGCCCCTGTTGATAGTTTGGTCACCTAGGCAAATGGTACTGGCAATAGAGATGAACATAGACAGTATGAATGTGGCAATAAACCTACAAATAAGTGTTTGTTTGTTTTGACTTCTAGAGGTAGAGTTCTTGATTTCTGTTAATTGGGAAGTACAAACATCTACTTAGGGAGTTTGGCTATGCATTTTGGGAGTTGGCGCCCTTGTTTACGCTTTACTTTCATTGAAAGAGAAATTATGAAGGTTGCTAGGTTCATTCATTGTTGGAATAGAGCTTGAGGCAGAGTAGCTTGTGGATGGATGGAATCACTTGTCAGTTATTGAAGAATTGTATAGGTCAGATTTGCACTCATTCATATTAATTTTTACTTGACTGGTTATAGTGGATTTTGGAGAGTATTTATGATCCAATTGGAGTCTCCTTTTCGGGTTTCTCCAGACCAAATCTTGTGTCTTTGTCATTGTCAAGTGGTTTGCTTCTATTTCTATGATTCGTATTGTTGTGGTTGTGGTATTGTATTTCTTGTTTTGTATTCACTTGAAGAATGCAAGTAGCTAGAATTAGAAATCTGTAATTGGTGAGCTATTTTGGAATTTTAGAGCAATTTATGGATCAGATTGGTACGAGAGTGGGTTTGGAAAACCTATAGGTAATTTTAAATCACCTTTTTAGTGCGATTGTAGTGGTTTGCTCACTACATGGTTTAGTGGTAGTGGAGATTCAAGATAATTTAAACCCATAGCTGGAATTAGGTACAAACAACAATGGCACATGAGGGTGGAAGAGATAAGGATGAGACTGACGAAAGATTTGAAAAATTAAAGGCAGATGTTGCTGTGATTTCCCATCTTATGTGAAAAATGGACATGTTTGAGAATTTGGTGATGTCCATAACAAATAAATTGGACATTCAAGAGATCCCAAAAGTGGAAGAAGAGGAGTCCAAGGTTACGTATGAGCATGTTGAGACCTTGGATTAAAACTCACTTTTGTTCAAAGTGGAGGCCAAGATAGAGATCCAACATTTGACAGAGAAGTAAATGCAGAAAAGTTGGTTCAATGGGTCTCTCAAGTGGAGGTATATTTTAGCTTACACAAATTGAATTCTTCTCAGCAGATTTCTTTTGCTTGTTTTAAGCTATTTGGACATGTGTTAACACTGTATGAAGCACATGTAACTTTCTTGCAATGGAGGAAAGCCCCACCCATTTCGAAATAGGAAGATTTTAAAGAGTTACTGAAGAAACAATTTCACCCTATAGGCTATGAAGAGGATAGAGCTATTCAGTGGCATTATTTTTGGCAGTTACAAGGACAAAGTGTTCAAGAGTATGCTAGTGAATTTTGAAAGAAAGCAGTTTAGTTGGGAAGAGATGTGATGAAAAGAGATGCTAATGAATTATGCTGGAGCATTATTTGGACATCTTTGTAGGGTAGTATTAATGGCAAAACCTCAAAATTTTGATGAGGCAAGTGTGTAGGTCCTTTGTTTGGAGATGAATAACAAGAAATCCAGCTTGTTCAAGGAAAAACAGTAGGGTAAGAAAGAGGGGTGGTGGGGAAATGATTCACAAAAAGGGAAAGATAAGTGGAAAGGAAAAAATTCTACTAAGACTTCTGTGAAGAACAACAAGCTCCCACCATAAATACTGGTTTGGATAACGCAATGAATTCCAGGTACAGTAGCAGTAGAGGAGGTAGCAGCACGAGTAGCAAGGGCAGGTGCATAAAGGCAAAGAGAAATGCCATCACAAATGTTGTGATAAGGAGGGTTGTAATGAAGATGCCTGCTAGAAATTACACCCATGTAAAAAATCTAGAAAGAACAAAGGTTCACACAAGGTGAAGGAGATTGAATGTACTTTGGATATGGATGATTGAATAGTCTGTACAACTACGTAGGAGGCAAATGTGGTTTGTGATGAAGCTCAAGATGAAGACAAGTCTACCAAGCTTTTCCATGTGAAATTTAAGCTGAAAGGTAGAAAAAATGATGCTCTTCTTGATACTAGTTCTCAATCAAGTTTAATATCTCAAAGTATAGTGCAAGAACTTGGGTTGGAAACAATGAAGCCCCCAAAACCATATTTCTTGGGTTGGTTGAAACAGGGAGTAGAAATTTCAGTCAAAACATAATGCACAATTAGATTTGCATATTTAGTTGAATTCAAGGATGAGGTAACAATGAATATTATACCGTTAGATGTATGTGGGATTGTTCTTTATAGCCTTTATCTCTATGAATGGGATTCAATTTTTATTGCAGATTGAACAAATACTGGTTAAAGAAAAATGGAGAAGAGATGATGATAAAATTGTATGAGGGAAAATCCAAGGTATTCATGGTGAGTGCTGCCCAAGCAAGACAATTAATAAATGCTATGGGAAAATTTGCTTTATTAATTTTATGGGAAAAAAAGGAGGAAGAGCAAGTGGCAGAGATTAAAACAATGCATGGATTGCATTCAGCCTTTCAGGCAAAGAAAAAGGGGATGTAGAACAGCTGGTTCACCATTTTGGTGCGCTTTCTAAGGAGCCTAAGGGCCTGCTCACTCACAGATCTGTGGTGCATGTGCATTGATATTAGGTGCTAAATAAAATTATTGTAAAGAATTGGTACTCTTTGCCACACATTGATTATTTATTAGATCAGCTTCAACAAGCCAGATACTTAATTAGATTTAAGGTTTGGTTACCACTGATTCAAGGTAAAAGAAGAGGATATTTGGAAAAGAACATTCAAGGCTAGGTATGGATTATTAGAATGGCTAGTGCTTCTGTTTAAAGAATGAAGTGCTACACCCCCTTGTTGATGTGTGTGCCATAGTTTACTTGGATGAGATTTTTGTTTTAAGGTGGACATATGGAGAGCATGTTGAACAGTTGCAGAAGGTATTGCAGATTTTATTGGAGAAATGCTGCGGTTAAATGATAACAAGTGTGAATTTGTTCAAAAGAGTTTGGTTTATCTTGGACATGGAGTTGGTGATGGTATAGTTAAGATTGACTTGTGTAATTGAGAGTTGAGACAATGAACTTTCTGGGGGAAGCTCAATGTTTGCGTAAGATTGTAAAATCCTTTTTATACATTGCAGCTCCATTACATGCCGTTACTAGTCTTGAGAAGAATTTTAAATGGGGTATGTGCAGTTGAGGGCATTTGATGAATGAAAGAAACAATTAGTAATGTACCTATTTGAGCATTACCTAATATGCAACTTTCTTTTGAGGTGGAAATGGATGCTGGCAATTACGCTATGGAGGCTGCTTTATTGCAAGGCTGATGACTAATTTCTTATCATTCAGAATTATTTTATGGATTCATTCTTGGATATTGCTCTTATGATAAAATTATCTGTATTGGTTTAAGTGGTTAAAAAGTGGAAATATTTATTCATTGGGCAAGGAAACCATAGAGCATATAGATCACCAACTAAATTATCTTCAAGCTCAAATGAAGCTACAACAGGTGAGGCACAGGAAATGGATGGGCTTCTTGCAATGGTTCCGCTTGGTCATTAAGTACAGGAAAGTTATAACCAATAAACTTGATATATCTTCCAGGCCACCTTTAGTTTCAGCTTTTTCTACTGATCTCTTCTTGAACCATTTGGGAAAGAGGTTGTGCAAAGGATTATGAGCATGATGCAGATTTTGGATAGTTATGTTAGTAGATGAAAGCAGGTAAGTTTGATGTTTTCTAGGCAAAGACTGATTTATGTTTTAAGGATGGATTACTCTTCGAAGGTAATTTTTTATGGATTTCAAAACACAGAGGAGATTGGAGTTAAGAGAAATATATACCTCTAGAGTAGCTGGTCATTTTGGGGTTACAGAAATAGTTTCCAATATGCAGCAGTATGTATATTGGCCTTACATGCAGAAATATGTAGCAAAATTGGTTTGTAGTTGTAAATTATGCAATGTAAGTAAGCCCAATAATGGGAATCAGGATTGTATCAGCCACTTCCAGTCCCAACTCATCCATGGGAGAGAATTTCAATGGATTTTGGAGGACTGTCCATGACACGGAAAGGGCATGATTATATGTTTGTGGTGGCTGATAGGCTCGACAAAATGTATGTTTTAATTCCATGTACAAAAACATTGACAAGGAGTGATGTAGATGAATTATTGTTTTGCAAATGTATGATTTCACTTTGGTTTGCCTCAAAGCATCATTTCAGACAGAGACTCTAAATTTCTCGGTAAGTTTTGGTGCACACTTTAGGAGAAAATGGATGCTAAGCTGAAGAGGAGTACGGCTTCCATCTGTAGGCAGATGGGCAAAACTGAAGTGGTAAATAGGACTTTGGTTCAGTTACTTTGTGGGGTATAATCTGAACCATTTAAAGACATGGGATAAGGGCACAGTATATATTCAACATTCCCACAACTGGGCAGTGCATTCATCTATGAATCTTTCACTATATAAAATATGTTAAGGTATTTTACCTCCTAGCCCGCTGGATTTTCTTGCAGGACAAATATATGAGAAAGGTAAGGAGTTTACTCAGAGGTGGATAGAACTGGAAA